>LGRX02026926.1:0-82509 GCA_001247695.2 Cymbomonas tetramitiformis | reverse complement strand
TTGGGAGCGTCGGTCTCGTTCACCTTGAGCTCGGCTTTCCTGCACCCCGGGTTGGGAGCGTCGGGCTCGTTGGCCTTGAGCCTCGGCTTCCTTCGCCCCGGGTTGGGAGCGTCGGGCTCGTTTGCCTTGAGTCTCGCATTCCGTCACCCCGGGTTGGGAGCGTCGGGCTCGTTGGCGACGAGCGTTGGAGCTCCGCCGCAAGGTTCTCGGGGTATAAATCGATGGTGAGGATGAAGTAAGGGAGCTACGACGCTTTCCAGCCCGCCCTCGGCCTTTCATACGCAAGTGTCGCCCAGTCGACAACTGTTCACCGTGCCTCAAGATGCGCTCGGAGATGGTGGATCTGGCGGGGGCGATGTGAACGAAGGTATAGCTGAGAGGTTCGTCTTTAGAAATAAATGTGGCGTTGAGCAGCACGTAGACCCCGCAATCGATGTTGTTATGTTGCTGAGGGGCGTCAACAGCGGTCTGCCTACACCAAGTGACACCCGAGAGGCGTGCAGAATTGTGTGCGGCGAATTCCTCACGCATAAATGTTTCTAGATTGATGAAGCAAATATCCTCGGGATCGTGCACGTTGCACATGGAATCGTACTTGGTGATGCAGCTCCGTGGAACGTCAACCACGAATAATGACCAATGCCCCGGGTCCCCAGGATGGTGGATAGGCACCATGAAGATATTACAACACGTTATGTCATACCCCAATGCGCGCTCGGTATTCCAACTGCGCACATTGCGGCTGTACACGGGGGCGGCTTGTGGGTCTATGGCCATGGGCTCCTGAGAACCTGGTGGTGTAATGTCCACGAACGTGTCTCCCACTAGTTGCACCGCGTGCGTCCGATGGTCGGGGTTGAATACTTCCGTTAACTTCGTATAAAACCTAGCCGAGAAATAGTGGATACGTGGGGCCCGGCCAGATGATTGTCGTTGCTTCTCGGCGTGACGTAGGTACGCTAGATACAAATCCACAATTTCGTCATTTAGCATTCGCCCGGGGAGTAAACGGTCCATCGGGCTTGGTGCATGCGCAGGCGACGAGATGCAAGGAACCGTACTCGGAGATGGTATCGGCGGTGCGGTAGGCGTAGGATTGTCCGTCGTGGTTAAACGCGCAGATCGAGTGGTATCACGCCCACCCCTGAAAGCTTGGAATAAAGTAAGCGGTCGTAGAGGACTTAGTGGCTCAACCCGAGCGGAAGTCTTGGACAAGGGTTCGGATCGTGGGGTGGTCGTTTGCAATCCAGACGAATTAGAAGAACGTCGAATAGGAGTCGAAGACTTTCGGCGCGAACGTGGAGTACTGAGGGTGGCAACCGAGGCGGGCGCCTGAAAGATAAAGGGCTCCGCGGCGATGGCCGGAGGGGGCGATACGCCGGCGTCGATGCGCATGGTCACGGCTTGCCGCGCGATCTGCGTGAGTGTTCCACCATCATCGGGGTGGGATATGTCGAGAGGTGGGAGACATAGCACAGGAACGGCGTCAGGTTGATCTAGCCCGGTGGTGACTGAGGCGGCCGCTTGGAGAGAGTTGGGAGTAGCGTCGACCGCCGGAGGAGGAGATATGCCGCCTTCAGTGCGCATCGCCACGGCTTGCTGCGCGAACTGCGTAAGAGTTCCGCCCGCATCGGGGTGGGATATGTCGAAAGGTGGTTGACGTAACACAACCATGGGATCGGGCGAACCAAGCCTGGGGGCGACTGAGGCGGCCGCCTGCATAAAATTGGGAGCAGCGTCGACAACCGGAGGCGGCAAGAAACCGCCTTCGATGCGCATGGCCACGGCTTGCTGCGCGATCTGCGTAAGTGTTCCGCCATAATCGGGGTAGAAAGAGTCGGCGAGAGGAGGTTGACGCAGCACAACAGCGGGGTCGGGCTGAGCGGGCCCAGAGGCGACGGAGGCGGCCGCTTGAAAGGGGCGAAAGATACCCTCGTCGATAAGCATGGCCACGGCTTGCTGAGCAAGTTGAGTGGTGGGTAGTGGATCGTCGACCTCATGGGCGGAAGGCGGTGCTTGGACAGGGGCATGGTCAGCTCGGAGTATCGGTGCCTCGCGCACACCCGTAGTCGCCACGGCCGCATCGGCGGAGGGAGGAACGGTGGCGGCTGTAGGTAATAAACCCTTGTCGAGGAGCATGGCCACGACCTGCCGAGCAAGTTGGGTGCAAGGTAGTGGATCGTCGACCTCAGGGGCGGAAGGCAGTGCTTGGACAGGGGCATGGTCGGCTCGGAGTATCGGTGCCTCGCGCACATCCGTAGTCGCCACGGCCGCATCGGCGGAGGGAGGAACGGTGGCGGCTGTAGGTAACATACCGTTGTCGAGGAGCATGGCGAAGGCCCGCTGAGCAAGTTGGGTGCAAGGTAGTGGATCGTGGACCTCAGGGGCGGAAGGCGGTGCTTGGACAGGGGCATGGTCAGGTCGAAGTATCGGTGCCTCGCGCACACCCGTAGTCGCCACGGCCGCATCGGCGGAGGGAGGAACGGTGACGGCCGTAGGTAACATACCGTTGTCGAGGAGCATGGCGAAGGCCCGCTGAGCAAGTTGGGTTAAAGGTAGTGGATCGTGGACCTCCGGGGCGGAAGGCGGTGCTTGGACAGGGGCATGGTCAGGTCGAAGTATCGGTGCCTCGCGCACACCCGTAGTCGCCACGGCCGCATCGGCGGAGGGAGGAATGATGGCGGACATATCATGGTCGATGTCCATAGCCACAGCCTGTTGACGAGTTCTTTGTGGGGAACGGGCGCGTCCCATCAACCGTGCACGTTGTCGTTCACGGGAGGCGATAATACGGCTTGTACGAGTCCGTTGCAAGTGCTCGCGCCTCCACGACGCGTTCGGTATCCTTTGCTGCCCAACACCGGCCGTCGTGGTGAGTGCCACCTGTGCGGGCGTCGTGGAGGAAGGGGTTCTCGTGATGGGGATTACGTACTCCATGGGAGCGATGCTCTCGTCGAAGATCGCATCATGAGAAGTAGGATTCGCGGCGGAGTACACCATCAAACATAATAAGGCCCGTATGAGCCGTTTGTTGATCATAATGGCTAAAGTTGCAATGACGCTCCGGATTCCCATCAGGCAGAGTCACCAATCTTCAATTGCCTGTATATCAAAGACACCGAATACCCAAAGTTAAGAATGTTGGACCACCGAAAATATGCGGAGCTATTGCCACGGCATGAGAAGATTTACAACATATTTTCGGGAGTCGTCAAGCACGGATGAATACATACTACCATCGAAATCGGCTATTGTGTGAAATATTCTCGCATGTTTTCGAGGATCAAGGCAGGCAGGGGGGGGGGCTCCCCCCGTTACTACGGAATGTTTTTGCGAAACGTTATCAACATCCGAAACTTCATTAATGCACAATTTCAGTAGCAATCACGGATTCCAGACTGAGCCCAGTGGGGGGGCTCCGCCCCACACCCCCGTAAGTACACTTTTTTTTCCGCACTGAACGATGGGGCTCCGCCCCACACCCCCGTAGGTACACTTTTCCCCCCCAAACTAAGCCCCGTGGGGCCCCCCCCAACCCCCCGCAAGTACATTTTTTATTTTCCAGACTGAGCCCATTAACAAAACAATTGTGCATTAGAGGATAGCCATACCGCAAATATCAACCATATGATGAGATATTCCATGAACAACTGACATCCGGAATATGAAATAACGATACTCACGATATCACAGACATGAATATAAAGAAACCGGAACTCACAATATATCCGAGACCTGCATCAAGCGTGCATATTTCAAAATCTCAAACCGGAATGCACGGTCTTAAATAACGCAGAGCGAATTCAAGTTTGCCAGGCACGACATGGTTGGCGACACACCAAGCGGAGACACGAGGGTCATGTGTAGTAGCATGTCCATATGAATACACACTTTAAAAAGTTAGTACGGTTTTACATCTAGGTGTTTCGAGTGTCCCGTTATTTCGCCTAGTTATTCGTAGCTTTCCTACTTTCCTACTTTCCTAACTGTTTGCGGCGCCGTCAAGTGCCTTCTTCAAGCCGTTTGAAACATCCACCGCCAAGGACTTGAGAATCATTTGGTGTCGGGCATCGCATGTGGCAGCGAGGTCCGTGCCCGCTAAGAGGTATTTGACGTACTCCTTGACGCCGAATTCCCAAAACCCCCAATACAAGGCCGTGTTCGCCGGGTTGTACTGCACATCCGGGTTGTAGGAGGCCACACCCCGCAAGGCCAAGTTCGCGGAGAAAACAACCCTAGGCGTGCGATCCGAGTTGGCGACCCCTTGGTGTACCCCGCCGACAAGAGCGCAATCGCCCAACTGCACTCGTGCCTTTCCGCCAACATCCGCGGCGAAGGCATCGAGGTATTCCTTGGCGAACATGAGCGGACACTGCTCCAAGAAGTCCCTATCGCAAGCAAGCTTGTCGGGGGTGCTTCCTTCAAGGTTGGATGCGCCCAATCGTTGGCACAACTCATCGACGGCCATGTGCGGGGCGGTACAGATTCTTGTCGGAGAGGCTGGGCCAAGATGACCGATAACCGCCAAGTGATGGGCGGGTGCGTCGAGGGGTGTGTTCATCGGTTGGTCCAGATGCCATGGTTGCCAACCCGATAGGGTCGAGAGAACGACCTCCTTCTTGCCCCTGGATTTCTGCTGCACCAGGTCCATGTTGATAAGAAAAGCACTATTCTCAAGTAGGTAGTCTCCCTTAACGCGTTGAAGGAGCTGCTCCTTGAGGGTGTCCACGAAGATGTCTAGATGCTTTCGGTCTTCCTCGAACAGGACGGTATCATAGAATTCGGTTTGCAGCTTCGAGCTTCCGCTTCCCGCAGAAGAGTGGAAAACCTCAAGTTTGCCCCCGGTCAACGGTACAACCCCCGGTGGCAGTCTTTCCCAGTTCTTTATCTTGTCCAAGGCTTCCGTCCACATGGAAATCGGCAGCGGTGGCGGATGCGGAAACGCGAGTAGGGCGAGTGCGTAAAGAGGAAGTGGCCACAATGCGGCGAACAGCCCCTTGTGAGCGGCCTACAGGAGTGGGAGACGTGTCTGAGTCCCCAGATGTACGTTGGCGGGCGGCGCGGAGCGCAGCATGAGACGGAGTAGCCATATCTGGGATAAAGTATTCCAGAGTGTCGTAAGGCAACGATCAGCGGAAATTGAAGGAACGAACGTCGACAGGAAGGACGAAGGTCGTGAAATTCGGTGGGAATTCGGGCAAAAAGGTAAATTCCAAAGTACGTGCGGGAAGTTCGTGCGGGTTACGTGCTGAGTACGTGCGTTAACGTGCGGGTTACGTGCGGGTTACGTGCGTGATCAAAGTAGCCGAGAAAGGAGTGCCAAACCAAAAGATGGTGGACCGATAACCTGATGAAGTGACTAATATATATATATATATATTAGGCTGGTGAATCGCATGCACATACGCAGGGAATGACACACTTATTCTCTGCAAACTAAGATGAGATAATAAAATAACTTTGGGGTTTTATTATCGCGGAACGGCGACAGGAGCAAACTGACGTGGCACATCGGGTCAAGGGGTGATCAGAGAGAGTGTGACTGCCCCCCACCTTATGGGGGGGGCTGAAAGTCCCATCTCGCATCAAGGAACCCTGCCCACATTGTAGCAATCATAGCCGCTGCTGACAAATCGATCAAGGGCACCGAACCTGGGTCAGGGACATACAGTAATCGCTCACCGTTAAGAAAACCCGACGATAAGAAAGTAGCCAGCGTTTCAGGGGGGTACCCAAGTTGGTGAATATCGCTGGCTGGTTTTCGAAGGTTATGGCACGGGCCAAAATAAGAAATATGGGTGCTGGCTGGCCGGCCGAAGATATGATTTTCCAATTTCTTATAGCTAAGAAAAAATTGCTGGCATTTGCAAATATTACATATGATATTATAGATATGTGACATCAATATATCACTTCTCTCAATATTTCATGTACAAATTCAAATAATAAGGGATAACTAATACAACACATCAGATACATATGTGTGTACAGTTGGTATGCAATTGGTAAAATTTTAAGAAAGTGTCTGCGCTAGGTGCGTGTCCATGTGGATGGCTAAGAAATGCGCTGGCTGAGCGAAGAGATCGCGGTCCACTATTCATAGCGTTTTCATAGACGCCGGCCGGGGGGGGTACCCAAGTTGGTGAATATCGCTGGCTGGCCCCATATCTCCTGTTTTCTTAAAGGTGGGCGATTACTGTACAATAGGAGGCTGTCACAACTACGCACACCCTCCGCACAGACCCCCCATCAGGCCCGCAACCCCCTACTGGGGGGGGGCACAGCGACTCTCGACGCCTGCGCTGCGCCACTCGCGACGCGCGCACCTGTCAGCATCAGTCTCCGGTTCCCACGCCACACAGCCCCGCTACAGTTCGCCGCCTGCAGAGTCGTGCCCCTTTGCAAGCTCCCATGCCCGTGCCTCGCATTACTGTATACCCGCAAACAGATTCCCCACCGTTACAGTCCCCAGAAGATCACGCGAAATCGCAGACTTCCCCGTGTCGGTCCGATCAGTTCGCAATCACGATCCCCGTCTCCCCATTACCATTCCGTTTATACACCGCACTCGCACGCACGTATACCCGCCACACGTGATCACGAAGGTACTCTCCACGTCAGTCGCCGCACCCCACAGACTCGCAGACCAATAACAACGGCCGCAAACAGATCCGATCAGATCGCCCACGCCTCCCCCAGTTAATTACAGACTCAATCAGTACAGCGACCTCGTCTGTCGCTTGCCCGTTTCCCCCAACTTTGCAGAGCTCATCATCTCTCAGTCACCCAAGCCTACACCGCCCCCACCCATCCAGCACGCAGAAACGGCACCAGCAAAATATCCCGAGCAACCGCAGCCGCAACCACCCGCCCAGACTCAGCTCTCCGCGACACCGCCGGCAACGCTTGGTTCGCCAACCTGATCGCCACGCAGTCGTAGAGGCGCAGACCTCTCAGGAGAAGATGGAACGACAGAGCTATTGGCCTGACGATCGAGCTACCCCGCAGAATACGCCATGACTCCCGCGCATCGACTACCCGTTGTCGCTTCACCTGCCTCGCTGTGACGTCACTGTGGAACTGTCACAACGGTATGACAGTCGCTCCGGCTACCCTGCCCCGCATGACAGTATGCAACGAGCAGGCCATCGCCAACATTCGCGAAACTGTGCACGGATAATCTGACGAACGATCGACACCCGACGCTTGGGCTGTCTTGATCTGGCGATGGATACGAACAGGCGCTTCGAAAGTCCGCGAAACAGCAGAAACCTGAAGCATGGGGTTTTAAGTAGGAATAGCGGAACGAGTTGAGATATCTTGTGACCCCGGCCCTTTCAAAAACACGACAGTATTCCAACCCTCAAAATATCAAGTAAATTTATAGTGAATTTCAAGTGTGCAACGTGTGTGTACTTGTGAATTGTATAGGAATTTGCGCGGGGGCCGTGCGACAGTGACAAAGTCAGGGACAAGAACGAGATATACGCGTCAGCGCAGCTTCACGCGACCGATAACCGAGCGATACAGCGAGTGTATTTGTTGGTAAATTAAAGCTTAAGGGCGTAGGATAGTAAATTCCCCGCCTTGCTGCCGCGCACGCCGAAGAAGCTACAGGTAAGCGCTTCCGGAGTGTGTTCCGCAAGTGTCGTTCTTTCGCTCTCGTTTCGGCCGCAGGTGTGAATCGCCATGCAATAAGACGCCGACGGCTAAGCGCAGCAACAAATTCATCTCGCGCCTGCGAGACACTTCCGTGATGGGGCGACCGATAGACCTGTGAATCGCCGACGGTATTGGTGCGTGCGTGGGTCCCCTTTGCAGCTTGCTTCCGCTCTCCGTCTGTCCACTTGACGGACGCCTTTATACTTCTGTGGGAGCTCCAGCCGGAGTTCGACTTTTGTGCGTACCTCGCACAGCGGTTCCCGTGAGAATCCCCAGGTGAGACGCCTGCCTTGGCGCCTGACCCGGATTCCCACAGGGGCCGCAACCCGCTGTTGCGGGATATGTCCTGCGCCTCGTGCGCGGGGCATTTACAGACGGTCAGGTTGCTTGTTCGTGGACGGACTGCCCGGGGACGCTGCGCGACGTTTGGAATCCCCTCCCACTAGTAAGTTCGTGGACCAGCACCTGTTTGCACGCATCGTTCGTCGCTCTGCGTCGGGTCTGCCGAAGCCGTTTTGTCAATTCCGTTCTTTTCCGCGCGCTCGTGGCTGCGCACTTCGACCCAAGAATCCTCAGGCCCTGGTGAATTTCCGGACCTCTCCATTGTTTTTGAAAGTCTTCCCGGTTGTTGTTCTTGGGTTGTGTGCTCAAAACTTTCTGCCCATTCACACAGGTGAAGTGGGACAAAGTTTGCTTTTTGCTGTTTTGGCTCTTCTCTGACACTGCCTTGTTTTGGATTTGCAAAAACGGATATTGCAGCCTCCCAGCACAGTTTGGATCCAGACATGCTTTTTCAGTGCAAAGTTCTGGGTGTTAACAGTTTGTTTCTTTGCGGCAACTTGCAAAGAACCTTTGTTTAAAGAGGTGGACGGCGTCGCAGGCGCGACGGGTGTGCTGCTCACTTTGCGCCTGGATTCTCGCCTGGCTCGCGGAATTTACAAAAACGGCTGTTACCAACCAGGAACTAACTTACTGACAGTAAAACTGGTTTTGCAGGCTTCCTTTGGTTGGTAACAGTTACTTTTTTGTAAAAACTTGGCGGTGTAGCCCTGTTTCGCTTTGGTGCAAAGTGGCTCTCTTTTGCGTTTCTTCAGGAGCCAGCTTCGTGACTCGCTCTGTCAATTTACAAAAACTGCCGTTGTCAACCAGGAACGACTACTTTTGTTGCAGAAGTATTTTCATTCGTTTCCAATAGTTGGCTACAGTCAATTTTTGTAAAAACTTTGCTTCTTGAATCTGCAACGCCTGTTTGTGGAGTGCTCTTTTTGTTGACGCTTTGCAGGAGCCAGTTTTGCGTCTGCCGCTGTCAATTTACGAAAACTGCCGTTGTCAACTGGGAACAACTACTTTTGTTACAGAAGTATTCCCATTCGTTTCCAATAGTTGGCTACAGTCAATTTTCGTAAAAACGTTGCTCCTTGAACCTGTAACGCCTGTTTGTGGAGAGTTCTCTTTTGACGTTTTGCAGGCGCCAGCTTCGTGGCTCACTCTGTCAATTTACAAAAACTGCCGCTGTCAACTGAGAACGACGCCTTTTACTGCAGAAGTTACTCTGCACGTTTCCACTAGTTGGCTACAGTCAATTTTTGTAGAAACTCTGCTCCTCGAACCTGCAACGCACATTTGAGGTGCACGCTCTTTTGACGCTTTTTCAGGCGCCAGCCAGGTGCCTCGCACTGTCATTTTACAAAAACTGCCGTCGCCAGTTGGGAACAGTTTCTTTCGTTGCAGAAGTTCTCTCATTCGTTTCCAACAAATGGCTACAGTCAATTTTTGTAAAAACTTTGCTCCTGCAACTCGTGACGCTTGTTTGTGATGCACGTTCGTTTTACGTTTTTCAGGCGCCAGCTGGGGGCCTCGTGCTGCCATTTTGCAAAAATTGCCGTCGCCGACTGAGAACAATTTCTTTGACCACAGAAGCGATTCCGCACGTTTCCTTCAGGTGGCTACGGCGAGTTTTCGCAAATTAGCTTGCTCTTCACTTCTGGGCGTCCGCCTTTAGACCATTTTCCTTTCGTCATTTTCTTTTCATTTGCGGTTGCCTTGTCCGTGTGCAGAAGTTGCTGTTGCAAACACAAATTTGACTCTTTGGCTGCGTAAGCAATCGCGCGGACGCCCTGTTGGTTGACTTCAGTCAACTGTTGCAACGACCTCGCGCGCGTTTCCTTCGGCGGCTGGCTGCACACGCGCTTTTGTGAGTTTTCGCCGTTCTGGGGGAAGCATGGTTTCTCACGCATTTCGTTCGTCTGGGGGCTGCTTCTCTGACAAGCCCGCCACGCGCCAGTTGCGCCTCTGTGATTTCGTTCATGTGTCCAAACGCATCTCCTATCAGGCTCAGGCCAAGGACTTGTGCGTGGTCTGTTTCGACGAAAGGCGCCCCTGGAACGTCAGGGAGTTCCGCATCTTTTCATGCCAATGCTGGCGCCTCAACTTTGGACATCGTTCGTGTCTGGATGGAGCGTTGGGCGCGTGTTGCAGGGACGTGTCCACTGTGTCGATCGCGTGTCTGTTTCCGTCAGACTGACATTCGTGATTTCCTCTTGCCGCGTATCGTTTGGGCCCTGCAGGACTTCTAGCACGCACTTTGCACGTTCTGGCCCTTTGCTCGTTGCTGTGTGGCGCACATTGCTGTTTGGTACACTCGTTGGCATATGGGCGGCAGACGAGCCCCCCCCCGGCTCTGCCAAGCTATGCTACCCGATGCCACATCGGCACAGTCACTGCCACTTCAGCATGGTACCGATCGCCCATTGCGGGCAGCATCTCTCTTCTCTGCACACCCGTTGCCCCGCACTGGGCAACCCCGTAGCCCCGCACTGGGCTACCCCAGTCCCTGCATTGGACACCCTCGCCTGCACCGGGGAAACCACATTGGACACCCTCGCCCTGCACTGGCTAACCCCGCAGCCCGCAAGACTGACACCTCGCCTGCCCGTGCCCTGCAACTCCTGCACTGACAGCCTGCACTGGCTAACCACAGCCTGCACCGGCACCTGCATTGACACCCTTGGCCCTGCACCTGGCAACCCCGCAGCCTGCATTGGGCTACCCGCGCCCCGCACTACACCCCGCCCTGCAGCCCCTGCACTAAACACCCCTGCCCCGCACTGGGCAACCCCTGCCCCGCACTGGGCTAACCACAGCCCCGCACTGGACACCCAGGGAAGAGGGCTTACCGTGAGGGGCCGGCCCGGGGCCGTCTGAAAGGAGGCCGGGCCGAAAGCGGGCCGGTCGAGATTTCGATGTGGGCCGTTCAAATTTTGCTCTGGCCCGGCTTCGGCCACACAAAACACCGATTTTAAGCACTTTTATGACATTTCACCATACTTGCGGGCAAGACCAACCTCTGGCCGATCTGGCCGAAACCGGGCCAGTAAAACTACCGAATGCGGGCCGGGTTTTTAATCGGAAGCCTTCTTCTCTGTGGTAAACGATATTGGACACGAAGTGGGAACTGATTCCGCGCGATCGAAGATGTCATCAGACCTGAGACAGGTCGTCATCGTCACTTCGCCGGATCCGACATGAGTTCCGACGCGAGGTGCCATGCCATGCCATGCCACCGCTCCGAGGTCAGGTGCACATGGTAAAACTGCGAACGGAAGGTCAAAGGCAAAGGGAAAGGCAAAGGGATTAAGATTTAGCGGCAGTAGGAATAGTTTTCAGAAGCATATGAAAAGTATTCTAGTGCTTCTGAAAACTATTCCTACTTCTTCTATATCCTAAACCCTTTGCCTTGCCTTTTACCTCTGCACGCGACCGGCAAGCATCTTTGAAACTTCCGAGTTTCAAAGATGCGTTTTGTATTTTGGGTGCACCCTAATTTTACAAAACAGCCGAGCGCTTCCCGTTTGTGCGGGATATTCACATGTATTTCATGGAATATTTCATATGCATAACGCACATGCACACGCAGGGGAAACCCTCGGCTGCTTGGCATCTTTGGGTTTGGGTTTGTGTTCGAACCCAAACCCAAACCCAATAAATCTGCCTTAGAAATAAATTGCGCGTTGGGCGCACAAGTAAATTGAAGCCTTGAGCTTCAGGTAACTCAAAGATATGTATGTTGGCAGTATTTTTGCCAAGTTTCGTGCTCTAGGACGCACGGGAAGCCCTCGGCTGTTTGGCATCTTTGGGTTTGGGTTCTAACCCAAACCCAAACCCAAAACATCTGCCTTAGAAATAAATTGCGCGTTTCGCGCACAAGTAACTTGAAGCCTTGAGCTTCAAGTAACCTGAAGATATGTATCTTGGCAGTATTTCTGCCAAGTTTCGTGCGCTAGGACGCACGGGAAGCCCTCGGCTGTTTGGCATCTTTGGGTTTGGGTGTCAAGTTCGAACCCAAACCCAAAACATCCGCCTTAGAAATAAATTGCGCGTTGGGCGCACAAGTAACTTGAAGCCTTGAGCTTCAGGTACCTTAAAAATATGTATCTTGAAAGTATTTGTGCCAAGTTTCGTGCGCTAGGACGCACGGGAAGCCCTCGGCTGTTTGGCATCTTTGGGTTTGGGTACGTTCGAACCCAAACCCAAAGGCAAAGGCAGAGGACAGTTTCGTAGATTCTGTCCCGATGCCTTTGCAACCTCGCATGCTAACTCATATTATAATGAATATTCAACATTAAAGCGTTGGATACCCCACGCCAACGGGAAGCGCTCGGCTGATTTGTTATTTGGGTCACCCATGCGCACCCAAATGACAAAAAACGCATCTTTGAAACTCGTTAGTTTCAAAGATGCGTGGCCGATGCCTTCGTGCTTATGTGTATATTTCATGTGAAATATGCCATGGAATAATGTGAATATCCCGCACAAACGGGAAGCGCTCGGCTGTTTTGTAATTTTAGGGTGCACCCAAAATACCAAACGCATCTTTGAAACTTCCGAGTTTCAAAGATGCTTGACGGTCGCGTGCAGCGGTAAAGGGCAAGGCAAAGGGTTTATGATATATAATGAGTAGGAATAGTTTTTAGAAGCAATAGAATATTTTTCATATGCTTCTGAAAACTATTCCCCATGGCACCATGCAACTTCCAGCATGCATGCTGCCCTCCGCTCGGCAGCATGCAATGTGTTGATGTGATTTCGCCGGAAATTTCCGGCGAAGAGACGATGACGACCTGTCTCAGGTCTGATGACCTCTCGATCGCGCGGAACCAGTTCCCACTTCGTGTCCAATATCGTTTACCTTCTCGGTGGACACCCCTGCCCCGCACTGGGCAACCCCGCCCGCAGCTCCCGCCCCACTGGACACCTCGCCCTGCACCGAGCAACCCTGCAGCCTGCACCTGCAAAACACGCCCCGGGACACCCCCTCCTGCACTGGGCAACCCTGCTGCCCCGCACCGGGCTACGCCCTGCTAGCCCCCCTGACACCCTGCCCCGCCTGGCAACCCTGCCCCTGCACCGCCCGCATTGGACACCCCTTGCCCCGCACCGGGCAACCCTGCAGTCCCGCACTAGTTCACGCATCTTTGTTGTAAGGCAGTCATACGTTTGCTACAGCTCTGCGCACGCCACAAGTAGTTTTGAGAAAACCAAGTTAACGGTGGGATGTGGCGCCGGCAAATACGCAGGACACCAACCACCTCCATTTACCAAAAAACGACAATGTCTGCCAAGGTCCCCGTTATCAACGTCGTCAGCATGGACGATGGCGACTTCACACCCTTCGCCTTGGAGGTGAACGCATATCGTTGCGACATCATCACCAACAAGAACTTGAAGCGATTCTCTGCTGGTAGTGGACCTCTGGAACCGCAGGACATCAACAAGTTGAAAGCCATGCTCTTCAAAACGTCCTTGCAGACCATGTTCCGGAGCACCACCAGCGAGTGTGAAGCAGCACGGGCTTTCCTGCTGGAGCCCAACGCTGACGGCAAGATTGGTGTACAGCTTATCTTGGAGGATGGCGATGACTATCCGGCCACGGCAGGGTTTATGACTGAGCCCCTCACGTACGCTCGTGTCGCTCCCTTTATTTAGAGTGGTGGAGAACGGGGAGGTCGATTACGATGCAGCCTGGCACGCTGTGTTCTACATGCTGCAGCTCAAGTTCGCAGCTCCCTTCCGCCGCCAAAGCACAGAAGGGGCTGCAGTCCGTCGTCATGCAGGAGACCGAGGATCCCAGCGCGCTCAGCTGCCGCGTACAGCGGCTGGCTCTGCGCATAAATCGTGCCCATCGAGTTCCTGTGATCACCGACGAGAACGCGGCAACGTACCTGCTCAACGCGTTACCTGGCAACGTGGCTGGGATTGCGCGAGAGCGTATGAACCGCACCATCGCGGGTCACGAGGATTATACGCTGGCTGAGGTGACGGAGTTGGTCCAAACGGTGTTTGATGAACTGCGCAAGTTCCAGGACAAGATCTTGCGCAGCACGTTGGAGCAATCCAATTTGGAGGGGTACGTGAGCGCCTTCAGCGACGGACCAACGCGCTCGGTCTTGCAGTCCATGCTCAAGCCCACCGCCTCCAAGTCCATCAAGCCCACCAACGCACCCAAGCCGCTGGTGCCTGCTCGCACGTCTACTACTAGTGGTAATCTTGGCCGCGTCCGTCCTCCTGCTGGCAGTGTTGGTGCACCCCCGCTGAACGACGCGGGCAAGAAGCTGCTGTTACAGCTCACGGACGGCAAGAACGCGGGATCCTTCGCCACCTCGCACGACACCAGCTCCATTGCAGCAAACACTCGTGGTGGCTCTGCGCCATTTCCTGGTAACGTGGGCGGTCCGGATGGCTCCTGCAAGTTTTACCACCGCTCGCTGGCAGAGTGGCACTGCCCTGACCTGCCCTGTCACTTCAGCGGCAGGACGGCCCTGTACGACTCTTGGGTCAACCAAGGCCGCATGCCCAATATGCTGCGCCCGTTCGTCAGTCAACTTATCGTCAACCACGACAGGATCAGCAAGAACAAGGAGCCGCTGTCTCGCAGCGAGTTCCTAAGAAAAAGAAAAAGAAAAAACCACGCCCGTAGGGCGTATGAGTAAATTAATTTCCCCGGCCCTACTCTGGGCCGGACCGCCACAAGCGAGTTCCTAAAGCAGTACTGCGACAAGGCTGGTGAGCTTGCCGCCGCGGAGGGTGCGTCCTACCATACTGCCCCACCTCCATCCACTGGAGCCGCGCCTTCTGCTTCCTCCACGGCGGCACCTAAGAGCCACGCTGAGTTCTTGCAGTGGTTCGCCAACGTGCCCGCAGCAGCCTCGCATCACGCAAGCGCTGCCTCCAGCGACGAGCACACCATCCCTCACTTCCATTCCTACGCTTTTGGGATCGATGGTGCTACGCCGTACTCCAGAAGCCCCCTCTCTGCTGGCGCATCGACCTGGCAACACGACGCACGCCCTGGCAACGAGTCGTCTGACATGGATGTCGATCCCATTATGTCTGGTGCTGGCGACGCGTTGGTTCGAGGGATTGGAGGACCTGCCATTATGGGTCGTCGAAGGCGTGTGTGCCTCGAGATGGCAGCATTGTCTACTGCCTTGATTAACCACCAGCCGTCGGGCGAGGTCAAGGACACGTTCAGGATCGCCTATCAGGTTATCCCACTCTTCTACCCGGAATATCCTCTGGACCCTCGGGGTAAAGCTGTAAGACTTGGCCGCCCAGAATTGACAGCTTGTTATCGGCGTGTTCATGACAAACATGGCCTGCCCACCTGCTGCATGTCGTGCCGATCTGACAGCGACAACTGGGAAGCCGCTCACGACGTTGTCGACCTCGTCAGCGACAGCGACAGCTCAGACAGTGAAGCCCCTTTGTCGCCTTCCCAGTGGTCATACGACACACCTACCTCGGCGTACGATGGCTTGGTCACTGAGCCCACAAGCCCCACAACCCCGCAGTCGCGCCATTCCAGCTACATGGCGCGGAGTATGGTGAACCATCAGCCTATCCCTGCGTCGTTCAGGCGACTTCCGGTGGGTGAGGTGTCGGAGGTGGCGAACCCTGCAGTCGCGGCAGCAGTGCGAGGAAGGGTTCAGCCTTCTCCCGAGGACGACGCGGCCGCGAGCCTCGTGCTCATGAGCAAGGAGGGGTGGATCGAAGAGGACTACGACGACCACGTGGCCAGCCTGTCAGTCATGACCACGCCCGCTGAGCATCGCCCCGACCAGGTGCCTGGAGCAGAGTTGCAGCGCCTTACCGCCAAGGCCGCAGAGGACATGAACCCCGCGGTGGTACCCTGGTTCAGACGCGAGTCCATCTGTTACACCCTCAGCAACAGCGATCCCAAGAGGTCCATCTTGGTCATGAACCAGAAGACTGGCCTCTACAAGGTCTTCAAGGTGATGATTGTAGACACTGGCTCCATGCTCTTTGTCATGAACAAGAAGCACGTTGGCACTCTAGGTATTACTACGCAACCAGGCCAGGCCACTGTCGACACCAGCCTCGGCAGCAAGGACGCGCAACGCCATACTCAATGGGGCGCGGGTGAGCTTATGCTGGTGGTGGCGCCAGGAACTTCCAATGAGCTCGTACTGGCAGACGTCACGGGTATCAGTCCTGAAGCCCATGTCAACTTTGACGTCTTACTGTCCGTGGATATCTTGCACGCAATGTCCGCTGGCATCCTGCCAGCTACACCGCAGCGAGAGGCTGCTCTGGTCTATCATCCCCGCAACCAGCAAGGCGACTTCGCCACCAAAGCCTACCTCCCCCTGCGCACGCTCAAGGTGAGTGGTCCCAGTGCACCAGGCAGCTTTATGACACAGCTGGTGGAACCAGGCGGTGGTTCACCTACTGTGCCAGCCATGCGTGAGCTTACCTCCGGAGAGAAGGAGTTGTCCTTGGCCCTGCTTCGCGTGCGCAGCGCAAAACCATGGAATAGCAGCATGGTCGCCGTGGACAAGTCCCCGAGGCAGACGGAGGAGGGGTTGGACGTCTGGGGTTATCAGAGCCTGGACAGCTCAGGTTACGCCAGACTCTGCCGCAGGCTCAGTGTCGCTTTTGGCGACGAGCCCGTGGAGGTGGAATTCCTGCGGTGCGGCTCGCGTAAGACCGTCTGTACCAAGGTGCTGGGATGGCCGGACCCGACCATGGATGGTGGACAGGCCAGTCCGAGAAATGTATGATGCCTGCGCAGAGTGGCGCTACCATCTGTCACGACCCGCCACAATTACACGTGTACCTCCTGAGGCTCAGGTGGAAGACCCAGTACGGCAGCAGTTGCAAAAACTGCAGGACTCCTTTCAGTCGGTCGTCAGCTTCGCTGCAAGGCCGGGCGTGGGGGTCTTGATGTGGGACCTGGAGATGAGAGAGTTTTGCGTTCGTCCCCTTGCTGTGCAGCAGCAGCTGGAAGGAGTAGTTGGCCAAGAGCCTGTCGGTGACCTTCATCAGCATCTGGTATTGCCTCACTTCTACGAGGAGCGTGGACAGTTCCATCATCAGCTGCTGGGAAACCTGGTGAAGGTGAGCGTGACCGACATGCGAGCCAGCCTGCACGATCATTGGCTGGCAGGTGGCATGCGGGTGCCCCCACTCAAGTTGGCGCCTAAGGAAAGCGAAGCTGCCCCTAACAGAGCAGTACCCCACGCTGCCGCATAGTCCAGGCGTGGGAAGGTCACGCAGGAATGCAACTTCGTCAGCATCGTCATGTGCTTGGTTATCTTCGTGGCCGTCATAATGCAGCCTGCAGCAGCAGCAGTGGACAACCACTTTCTGCCCCACAGCCAACCAGTGAAAAATCTCTCACTGGGCTTCAAAGTCTGGTTGGCGTCGCTCTGTGTGCTCACGCTCCTCGTTGCCATCATTACTGCAGCGGCGCGTAAGCAAGGTCATCGTGCTGTACTCGCTATGAGATCACGATCAGCTTCAACCCCCGCGACGCCACCTTGCTCATGTCAGGTTTGCGAAGCCATCGCGGAAGAAGAAGCGCACACCAGCAACTATCGAGACAACCTCACGAGTGCGCCTTCTAGCTCAGCCTGCAGCAAGAAAGTTGGTGCGTGGCTCAACCTCACAGCAAATATGTTCAAGCGACTCGTGGCCGCATGCCATGTACAGTCCGCAGACAGCCCACCAGAGCAGCCGGCCTCAGTTCTGGAACCCAGCAGCAAAACGCAGCAGCCAAGCCTCCCCTGCGTTACGGCGCACGACAGCAACAGCAACACTGACTCACCGACAGAACACCCGCCTGTGTCTCGCGTCAGTAACGACGAAACCCTTCTCCACTCTTTCAACACTTCAATCAGTCTACAACCCAGTGACCTCAGCACTTCCCCAACGCCAGAATGATGGTGCCCCTGACCGCGAAGCCCGCACACCCCTGTCAGAAAACCTCAACCAACCCAACGGTACCTCTTCCCCAGTTGGACGCGTCTTTCACTTAAGGTCAGGGCAGGAGAACACTACCACGCACACAGGAGGCAGAGGAGGCCCCGTCACCGCCACACGGCGGCCGCCAACCCAGCGTCAGCAAGAGTGTCGTTACTGTGGGGGCACCATCAACCACAGGTTCCACAGGTTCCACAGGTTCCAGTCTTACGACTGCATGTCGTCAGGAACCAGAAGGGACCTTATTGACAGAGGCTTCACCCCCGCCAGAAGCAGGCCGCCTTATCAGTTCCAGAGGTTGGAAAAGCTTGTGCATCTCAACACTCAGAAAGTGGAAAGTGGGTTCTTACTACCCATGACCCTGGAGCAGTTCACCAACAACCGTGACCGGTGGATGCCTACCCCTTGCATCCAGGTCACCAGGTCACCCTTTGCTCGCGGCGGTGTCGGTTCAGCCTCAAGAAACCCAGCAGCATCAGATGCCTCAGGAGTGCCCGTCGCTGCGCCAGCTGCAGACAACAATGGACCCGCTCCAGTGGCTCACGCACCCGGTCGTACGCGTGCAGGTGCGCAGCGCAGAGCACCATCACCAGTCAGCCACATTTGGCTTCTCTCAGTGCTGCTTGGCTTTTGCACCGTGCTCCTACCCGCCGCAGCAGCAACACCGCTCAGCATTGGAGGCGTGGCTCGTGGCAGGTGGGGTAGTTAAGCAGTACGTCTATTGCGACCGCTCAGTGAAAAGCCGTCAGATGGCAGAGCATCGGTTGGTTGCGCTGCACAATCGCTTCCCTGACCAGTTGCCTCTGGACGCACTGCAGTGTGCCTTCTCTACTTTCCCACAGGATTTGCGTCGCATTTCACAGGAGGACATGGAGGGCCTCGCAGCTACCGGCCTTCCTATGGTGGCTATTGTGGGCACGGAATGTCAGGACCTGTCAGCTGCGGGTTCTCAGCAAGGCTTGCGGAAGCGACATTCGGCCGTACTCTACGACGTCGTGCACGTGGTGGGCACGCTGCAGAAGCTCGTGGGGCGGGAACGCTTCATGTACCTGATCGAGTGCGTGGCAGCGCAGTACAACTTCAACAGCCAGGAGGTCAGGGAGGTTATGCATCCCCTCATGTGCTCAATGATTGGTATGCCCATCACCATCGACGCCGCGCGGCTGGGCTCCAGAGCCCATCGCCTTCGGAACTACTGGACCAACATGGCGAGCTACGTGGAAGTGCAGGAGGTCGTGGACGGGGTTCAGAGGGATCAGGCCCGGTTGGTGCGCGACATCCTGGACCCAGGGCACAGAGAGCAGCCAGCAGCGGAGGATGTGGCTGCGGCACATTACCCGTGCAACAGACAGGGCGAGCCCATGCGGGCGTGGCCAACCATCATGTCGTTCCCAAAGTCGTTCCAGTTCAGGGACAGTGGTCTGGGTACGGTATGGGATGAGGCAACGCAGCAGTGGACAGAACCCACTCCAGAGGAGAAAGAGCGCGCCATGGGCTTCCAGACTGGAGCTACGGATGCGCCTGGGGTTACTGCGCAGGAGAGGGGTGAAGCTCTGGGTCGCGCCTTTGACATCCGCTGTGTCTCTCGGTTGATGGCCCTGTGTCAGTCTGTAAACCGGGGCGCGCCACCCCGACTGCACGTGCTGACCCCAGCTGGCGCTGCAGAGCGCGCTAGGCAGGCTACCGTGGAGGAGAATGGAGTTGGCACCGAAGGCGTTTGTACCCCGTCAGCACGCGTCCCGTCACAATGGGCAGCGTCGCTGAGTGCTATTTCGCAGTCGGCGCAACAGTATGCAGCCTGCATGCGTCGTCTCTATGGGCGAGGAGCCACGAGGGAGTTGGTGAACCTTCCTCCATCGCAGCATCCTGACGTTGGCGGTCAGTTCCCAGGGGACAAGACTGGGCTGGGTGCCGCAGGGGTCGACTTCGGTATCCGCAACCCCGCCTCTGACAAACCCATCGAGTTTGTGCCAGCCCGGGAGCAGTGCTCAGCCTGCTTTGCCTGCACCCCCGACGAGGACGTTGGCACACCCTACGCGGCACCCGAGACCAACCTGACGCACGCCCTCAGCGCAGCAGCCGAGACGAGAGAGATGATCGAGCCCATCACGGACCAGGCTATGTTACAGTGGTTGCGAGGTGAGAGGCAAGGCACGCCCGAGGAGCAGGCAGCAGTCGCCTCCAGAGCACGCCATTACCAATTGGAAGGTGACACGCTGGTAAGGATATTGCCCAACGGCGCCCGCAGGCCGGTTCCTCCCGTTGAGCATAGGCGCAGGATCGTGCAACAGATGCACGAGCGTTTGGGGCACTTCGGGCAGCGCCGTACCGCGGCAATGGTGCGTGACGCCTTCTACTGGCCCAACCTTATCAGCACGTGCAAGGACGTCGTCAGCCGGTGCGACTCGTGCGCACGGTACAAGGCCAACTTCGACAAGCAGTCTCCGCAGCTAAACCCCCTCGAGTCCAAAGGCATGTACTACCGGTTCTCCGCTGACTTGGCCAAGATGCCTCGCAAAGCCAAGAGTCAGTTTCAGTACGTCATGGTGGTGGTGGAGCACTACACCAAGTACGTGTGCCTGATCCCGCTGCGTTCCAAGGAGCCTGCCGAGACCGCCCAAGCTTTTGCGCTGCACGTGATTGGCCGGTTCGGGTGTCCCGCTGAGGTGCTTACTGACAACGGAGGAGAGTGGGAGAAGGATTTCGCCAAGCTGCTGGAAGAGAACCTCATCGACCACCGTACAACGTCGCAGTCGCATCCGCAGAGCAACGGGCTCAGCGAGCGCGTCGTGCAGACCGTCAAGGCCGCTCTGACTAAGGCGTGCGCCAAGGCGGGGTCCATCGACCAGTGGGACCGCTTCTTGCCCTGGATCATGCTTGGCTACAACGCAACGCCGCAGGAGTCCACGCGGTTGTCGCCCTATGAGCTGGTACACGCGCAGAAGCCCACGTTGCCACCCTCTATCAAGCAGCGGATGAGTCAGCCGTTGGATAACCTGCTGGACCCTGACCTCATGGCGGAGGAGTATCTGCAGCGAGCTGAATACGTCAAGCGGGCGGCAGTCATGGCAGGCAGCAACATCGCCATCGCACAGCACAGGCAGACGGAGCGCTACGCCCAAGTGCGTTCAGGCAAGTATCTGCCTAAGCCATACAACTTCAATCAAGGTGGGAGACTTCGTCTTCCTGAAGAAAGAGGTGAACCATGGGCTGCAGCTGCACACACGTGCTCCCATCTTGCAGGTGAAGTCGTTGCCCGTCAGCGGCACGGTGGAATTGCAGGGGCGGTGCGGTTCTACATGCAAGGTGCATTGCTCCCAGGTGGCCATCTGCCACTTTCCCGACATTGATCCCACCATCACCTACAACTTGGACGACAACGAGGACGCCCGGTGCCAGCGGCGACAAAGATCACAGTCAAGAGCGTGATGACCAAGTATGCTGACTGACCAAGGCGCTGCAGCATCAGGTTGCGTTTGAGGCGTGCCCAGCGGACAGCAAAGCGTGGCTTGCGAAGCCGAGGCGGTATGTGTGGTAGGGACACCCGCCCAAGCACGAATATCTGCGAGAACTGCAAGGAAGGAACGGTCCACCCTCCAGAAGTGTGTGCGATTGCAGGCGAGCCAATGCGGTCCATGGCGTCGTGCCTCGCGGCATTGTGAAGGTGAAGACAAGCTAAGCACCAGCACAGAATCAGCAGCCATAAGGCCGCACAGTTTCGTGACCAGCACGCCAGGCAGAGCATAGAACCTCTGAGAGGCACGACCATCCATGTCTCAGAGCATAGGTGACGCGCGCCGAGGCACATGATGATAGCGCGTAGAGCGAGCACCAGGAGATAGCACAATGTTGCCCACACCCACGCCATCCACGTGTCGTACCACTCTCGGCGGGGGCAATGAAAAGTGTATGTCCCCCAAGCTGGGAGCCTGCCATACCAAGAGGCGCAGTAGCTCGTGCACCACGTGAGCCAAGAGTAGTGGCGCGCTTGCAGACGCATGGTCTCCATGATGGCCCATATGCCCACCACCGCCACCGGCGTGCATCCAATATAATACCCAAGAATTGCACTGCACACGAGAGTTATACCCTCGCGCGCTGTTTGTGGCCTTGTGTAGACTGTCCGTGCCGACAGTCCACGGCCGCAGCGGCGCTTGCTTAGCGTGGCCGCCGCGTCGCTGCCTCGAGCGACCCCCGACGAAAAGATGTGGCGGGTGAGTGACCAGTTCTGCCACGACTTGCCTCGCGCGCTGCGCGGCTATGAGCCTCAAAGCCATGGGTATCAAAGTCCATCGTGTTCCTGCTGCATGTCGAAACATGAGAACCAGCGTCGCCATGTAGTGAAGGGCCAGGGCGAAGATGGTAAGTGGCGACATCCTCATACACAGGACCCCCCTCCCGAGGCGGCGACGGAGGGGTGGAGGGCTCGTAGTGAACAGGCGAGCCTGAGGAGGTATCCGAAAGGGCTTCATCAAAACGCATCACTGCGGCGTGACGCGTTGACAGTGCTTCATCACCAGCTGCCGATGCAGCCTGCACGAACTCTGGCCTGTGAGCTGCGTGGGCTTCTCGTGCCTCCTGCTCTGCACCCCTGGCCCACCATTCTTCTGCAGATGAGGTGGCACGGTCGCTGCCAGCAACCATGGACGGTACATTCTCCCAGGCGGCCCTGTAGCCGAGACCGGTGCCGGCCAATATCGTTATCTCCGCCTGTTGAAGCACCCTGGCGAGCCAGGTAGGTGTGGCGCGACTTGTGACCCACTTCATCCTCTGAAACTTGCGCCTCTTGTCCTCAAGATACTCGGGCTTGAACGACAGGGAGCCCCGAGAGACCTCTTCATCTTCGAAGATGTAGTACACAGCAGGCGTCGCAGTTGGCGCCCGCTGGGAGCGGCACACATGCACCTTTCTTACACCCATGTTGACTTGCAGGGTGGTCAGGAGATGACCCATCTGGTCCATCTGGTGCAGGCCATCCATGGCCATGTCGAGTGCTCCACGCAAGTCACGAGCCAAGTCTCCGGTTTTGCCTCCCAGAGGGAGGTGGTGGCCCAATTCTGCACAAGCGACAGTCTTGCGGAATTTCCTCAGTTCTGCCGGAGTCGCGTCGTTCACATGACAACCACGCTCAGCAAAGCACTCCGCCAGCTGGCACATAAGGTGATCCCGCTGATCACCGCGGATGGGCATGAGGCGATACCTTATCACAAAAACCGTGAGGGATGAAATGAGTGAGACCGTCCTGACCTCGTCGTAGCTCAACCACCTGAGCGTGCTGCCCTCCGCTTGAGGCTCGTCATAGATCGACCACGACGTGTCTGATTGCGCAGGGGAAGCCGGCCGCCTTGCTGATTCCGCGGGATTCTGCCGTGAAGGGCCAGCTTCAGCACAGCGCGCCTTGACCAGGGAGGCTGCGGGGCGTGGAGGAGATGGTGGAGGTCTGCGCTCCCCTGGTGCATTGATGGCAGCCTGACCTGCCTCCCGGGTTTTGGTGCACTGCAGCATCCTCCTGCCTTCATCCAACTGAACATACTCGTTTGCGGAGGCGTTGTCAGTGAAAACTTCACCACCCCCAAGGCCATCGTCTACTGGGTAGAACTTGGTTCCCCCTTCACTTCTGGTGTCTCCAGCTCCAAGGGAGGCCGCTGATCAGGGAAGATATCTTCCCGGGATTGGCCGGCCCGGGGCCGTGTCACGGAGGCCCGGGCCGAAGGCGGGCCGAAGGAAAAGTTGCGGATGGGCCGAGTCGCATTGAGGGGAAAATCGATAAATTTCTAAAATTTTATCGATTTTTGACAAATTGTCATACTTAAAATTAAAAAATTTTGGTTCGGGCATTTTTTGGGTTCGGGCCGAGACGGGCCGAAATGTGGCCGAAGTAAATTCCCAATGCGGGCCGAGTCACCTCCGCGGAAGATATCTACCCTGCCGCTGATGTCCGCACTCCTGCCAGAACCGATGCTGCTGCGATCTCAAGGCTTCCCTATCCACGTCTTGCAGATACCTCAGCACCTGATACCTCCACACGCCCTCACTTTCATACCAGTGAGGGAACTGCAACTCGTCCACGAGTTCGACCCTGTTGAGAACTGAGGCATGTGACAGAGACAGTGGCCACCATGAGCTGAATGATGGCGTCCACTGACTCTGGCTGCACACAGAAGACCCGCTCGGATTGATCCCAGAAAAGTTCACCAGCCACTTCTCCACTGGGGTACTTCATCAGCGACTCGACTTGCTTCTGAAGCTGATCCAAGCTGGTGAGGGAAGTGTGCACACGAGCGGGACCTGCTGGCATGATGACTTCCTTCTTGGGTGGGATATGCGTAGTATATCGATATATGTATTCAGGGGGTCCTTCTTCTTGCGCGTGAAGCTTCTGGTCGACCCCCAGGAAGTCCGGCCACAGTAGCTCGGCCTCTACCACCCACATGTACTTGCCACATCTCGCGAACTTCACGCACACGTGTTCCAAGGAGGGCCGCTCACCCACTCCCCCATATGCCTCGGCACTCCGAGTGATGTGACAGAGTCGGGCTGTTCGGGACTTGTCCACATACAGACGCTGATTCTTCCAGACATAGCAGTAGTTGTTGATAGTGTAGGACGTGGGCCATGTCTTCACCCCGCACCCTTCCCAAGGTTCCCACTTGATGGTATCAAGGGCAGAATCTGACTGCGCTAGCTGGAAGGTCGTCAGCTGGCCCAGATAGCACCTGCGAGTGTAGTGCATCGGGCACGAATACGATGGGTTTCTCTGCTCCAGCCATTCCACAGTCCAGCGTCTCGGTTCCGCGGCCTCTGGCACCGGGGCCCTCTGCGCTACCTCCTGTTGTAGATGAGGCGAATAGGTCTCTCTGCGTGGGTCTGCCCGCGCCGGGGCCTCACTCCAAGAGGGAGACGACTGTGATCCATCGTGCTGGCTTCCCAATGGTGAAGGAGCCTGGATCAACGCCTCGAGCGTGTGCTCATCACGTATTGCTGAGGCTGCAGCTAACTGCTCTGCTCCGGCTCTCGAAGCAATCGCTCTTCCAGCCCCCCTGTGCCTTGATGTACATCCCGTGCACCTCCAGCTTCTTTGCTGCTGTAGCCCCGCCTCTGCGCAGCAGTGAATGCCCGGCATAATGCTCCGGCTGCAACCCCGCTGCTGCCGCCAGCCTCTTGATCCCCGCCAGCAATCCTGCGTGTGTCAGCGGAGCCACCTGCATCTTCCGGCCCACCGCCTTCTCCGTGACGAAGAGCGGAGAATCTCCCGCCCTGTCCGCTGTAGGAGTCTCCACTCTTGCTCTTCTCTTATTTACGGTTTCGGACTTATACTATTCTACACTTATTAAACGACCGCACGAGGTATGATTACGCTTGGTCAACTACAAGACTTCGGTTTCGTAAATCTTAATAGTTATGCTTTTGCTTTCAAGTGTATGCTTTCAATACACAATATACAGCGGTTACGGCTCTTACTTTTTATGTTACAATTCTCAGTTCAGTTCTCATCTCCGAAACGGGTTACACTTGGAGTTCTTATACATTCAGGAGCTCTTTCCATAACTCAACTGTACTGAGTACTCCGTACAACAGGCTAGGCACCTCACATCAACATCATTCTGATCGGTCCTACTGTACTCCGTACCGAGTACTCTTGCGTTTTGTACTTAGCCGTTTTTCTTGCTCTTGTGCTTGCCTCCTAGCACAACTCCCCCCCCCTTAGGGAAGGTCACGTCCACGCTGACCACGTCGGAACAGTAAAGTTTTTATACAGATCTTCTACTGTTGCTCAGGATGATTATACAGGTCCCAGCCGCCTGTTGTCTGGGATGACATTACACTTCCCAAGACACACCGCAATAAGGAGATCAACCTCTTAAGCACAAGGGTCGGCCTCTCACCGGTCTGCCATCTGCACTACCAGGCTCCCCCAAGGCTCGAGGTCTCACATCCATTACCACGCTCAAGGTTTTAAACCTTCCAACACGGTACACTTACAGGGGATGACAATAGGTTTGCCAATTACCTGACAGTTCTCGGGATGCCGGCCCGGAGGAAAGGTTTTAAACCTTCACCGCCTCCTCGGAGTGCGTAGAGCTTTTACCCAGATCTCCAACTGCTGCCCGGTCGTGCCAGGTCCGGAGCCAATGCTCTCGTGAAATGGATTATACAGATTTCCACCTGTTGCCTGGTCGTACCGAGGCTAGAGCCACTGCTCGGTTGGATAGATTATCCAGGTTCACACCTGCGGCCTGGTCATACCGAGGCTTGGAGCCACTGCTCAAATGGATTATACAGATTTCCACCTGTTGCCTGGCTGTGCCGAGGCTAGCGGACAATCGCGGGCATAATGGTCCATGCTCTTGCACAGACGGCAACCCTCGTACTCCGGGGAGCCGAGTCGTTGCCCTGAGGGTGTCGGAGTGCCAGCGGATGTCGCCATGGCTAGCAGCTCCTCCGTGACATCGACGTGGGCCAGCAGCTGGACCGAGCGGCTCGTCTTATCCTGGCTCTGCCGTAACTCCCGCTCAGCCTCTAGGGCCCAGGTCAGGAGTACGTGGCGGCCCTTACTGACCGTCCGGCTCAGGGTCAGGACCGAAGAGCCTTTCCTCTCGGCTATAAGGAAGACCTTCCTCCTTACCTCCGGTATCAATCCCGTAAGGAATATCTCCAGCAGCTCCTCTTCCGGCACCGGAGAGGTGAGCTCGTGGGCAGCCAGCATGCTCACGATGTCGTGAGCAAGGTGCACCCCGTCCCAGAACTCGCGGACCGTGCGAGTCTGTCTGTCCTGACTTTGGCGCACGCGACGCAGGAACGGACCGATCGACGCCATTTCCCCCTTGTCGGGCATCACCAGCTGCGCCAAGGGGACCACTATGACGTCTAGGGTGAGGTTTTTACCTTCCCGAGCCTCCGTCAACACCGAAGAAAGCTCGCGGTACTCGGAGCTGAGCGCGCCGAAGCAGTGTCTGGCCACTTCCGACAGCAGGGAGTGGTCTGACAACACCTTCTCCTCACCCCCGCTCTCCAGTGGTCCCAGACACGCCATCTCCATGGCGTAGCGCACCGGCTCCAGTTCCCGAACCTCCCTGACCTGCCGAAAAAATCGGAGGAGCCGACCAAAGACGTGGGACGACCCCCCCACCTCTGTGTGGTATTTGTCCACCGCCTTCTCCATGGCTCTGAGGGCCTCCCTGAGAGCGTGCTGCTCGTCCTTACGACTGTAATGGCTTCGGGACTCCCTGTAACGAGAGGAAGTGAAGGTGAACTGGCTGTCGCCATCCCCATCCTCGCCATTGCCACCAGGGTCCTCGCCCGGACTCCCCGGGCCTCCTAGCCCTCCAGGGCCACCGCCCCCCGGGTCTCCGGGACCACCATGACTGCCGGCACCGGGCATCTCCGGAAGCTCGTGTGGCTCCGAGTGCTCCAGTTGAGGGACCATCCCCCCCCCGTCTTCCGGTGTGCCTACGGGGGGCGGTTTCACAGCCGGAAAGTTGTCGAAAGCACCGGGCCACACGTCCGCGGCGCAAAACCCACACACCGGCAAGTACATCTTTTTCAGGCACGGGGGAACATGGGGCCCTTTTTTGGGGATTACCTGACACGACCACATACGCACCGGGCTCTCCTCGTGCCCGCACCCACAGCGAGCGCAGCTCTCTTCGACGGACGCCAAGGCTGTCGTGAGACTGTGAATCACTTGGGCCCCGAGGACCCTGTCCTCGTCCGAGACTCTTGCCTTCAGGCACTGCCTGATCTGACTGGTAGAGTGCAAGCACCCGGCGACCTGACCAAGGGAGCGATACCTACGAGCGGCGTCGTAAAACAGGCGCTGGGCTTCGAACCCCGGTCTGGCATACCCGACCACGAGCCTCCGGAGGGCGTCGCAGACCTGTACAGGAAGGGAAACAAAGTCCCACGCGTGCGACGGGAGCGCCGTCACGCCCGTGTGTGACTCCTCTGGCGGGCTTTGCTCGTCCCGGTTCTCGACGTCACAGGTGACGACGGAAGCGGGCTCTACCAGCTCATGCCCCTCTCGGGAGGTGGGCGTTCCCTGAACCGGACCCGACATCGCCGCTGAGGGCCCTCGAGCGTCCGATTCCACGGGCCCCGAGGGCGAAGTCTGAACCAGGGCGAGCCTTTGGACTTGAGACTCTATGACCGCCTGCAGCCTCTCCTCTAGCTGAGCCTCGGCCGACGCTCGCCGTTCTTCGGCAGCTACCTGCTGAGCGACGCTCTCGTCGACAGCCAACTGCCTGGCAGTCTCCCGGGCTTCTGCAGCCAGCCGGTCCGCGGCCCAGCGCTCTTCGACAGCACGTTGCTCGGAGGCCCTACGCTCCTCGGCAGCGCGCTGATCGGAGATCCTGCGCTCCTCGCTCTCTTGGAGCTGCCGAGACAGCTGTTCCAGGCGAGCCTCGGCAGCTGCCTCTCGAGCTCGGGACTCCTTCTGCCATGCCTCCTGCAGCTCCTGCAGGTCCTGACTGTTCCGGCTCCAGGCGGACTCCGGGGACGACGACGCATCCCCTGAGGAAGCTGGACCTGGTTGTGGAGCCGAGGGTGCTCGACGGGGCTTCCGAGTGCGAGGCGCCGGGCGACCGAGGCCGCTCGGCTTAGGCGCTTGAGTCCTGGACCTTGGGAGTTTCGCGGGATGCTCCTCCTCCGATGAGGACGAGAGAGGAGCAAACCGGTTTGACCAGTTCCCACCAGGAGCTGCGGAACTCGAAGGTGCTGTGCCTGACTTCCTGAGACCACCGTGCGACTTCCGGGTACGGTCGCCCCTTCTGACGGCCGTGACGACTGCCTTCCTTACCTCCCGGAGGTCCACTCCCCGGCGCACTATCTCTCCCGGTCTTCCGGCGTTGATGGCAAAGACGGAGAACCTACACCTCTCGAGGGAGTTGTGGGGGTCCTCGCGCTTTTGATGCATCAACCTCATAGACTCGGAGACTGCCTGCTGGTGGATCTCCAGGCGATAAACGCCGTCCTCGGAGAGCCCATGGTCATCAAGCTGGAACCACATTATCCCTGACAGCAGGTGGCCCTTCCCCAGGCGCTTTAGGCCTCGCCGGATGTCTTTCCACAAAGACTCCTGGTCGGAATCCGAGCAAGAGCTGACACCGGATGAGGTTTCTGCCTTCCTTGCTGGGCGGCGGGCACTCGTCCCCTGGGACGAGTCCGAGCTGACTGGGGGCGTCCTGGGGAGTCGGCGCCACTCGTGGAGACACCTTTTGACCATCTGAGTCAGCCGGTGTCTTCGGGCTCCAACCCACCAGGTGCTCCTCTCCTTGGAGAGCGTCGTCTGCTGGTGCCATGCCAAAAAGAAAAAGAAAAAGAGACACCCTTGAACGGGGTGTGGGGCTTTGTGAGTCCCCTTGACTCTTACTTCTTTTTTCCTAGTCAGGTTCCTTGTCTACTTTTTTCCTATATAGTCTATTAAGGCTTACTGCATATCCAGTGGCTAGGTCATGTACTTTCCTGAGTAGGTGCAGGGCTTCCTGTTTGTCAAATCCTAAATGTTTAGTCAGTATTTTCTCCGTGTGCTCATATATCGTTCCCGTGTTGCCGAATACCATCACGTGTAGCGTCACTTTGTGCCCATATAGTTCCAGTAGCTTTACCAGCGGTGTGTATTTTGTGTACTTTGTCTTTAGTGCTTCCTCCCAGCTCATTTCATCTGTGTACGTTACCTCTATCAGGTGTATGTGGCCCGCTTCTGCCATTGCCTTTTGGTGTGTGTACCCAGGCTGCTCGTTCCTCTTCTCAGTTCCCTCAAGCATTACTATGTCTACATAGTGTGGTATGGTGTCCTTTCCGTGCTCTGGTGCTGGTGTGTTTCGTCCGTCCAGTCTGCATTGCCCCCTTGTGAGCAGGAAGTCTTCTATTGGTCTCCCATTGTTCATTCCCTTCCCTTTTTTCCCCGCATGTGTTCTTATTACACATCCTCCTTTCCTGCCTTTGCTAATTGCTTTTGCTATCATTTTGGTGGTCTCATCCGACCTGCTTATTATCATGTTCCTTATTTCCCTTTCCGTGCATCCTCCTAGCACATGAGCTGTGCGTATGAAGCCTCCCGCATTCACTTGTCTGGGCATCCCGCAGCATTTGCATTTTTGCGCCCTTCCCCCTCCTTGCTGTTTCTTGTACGGTCCCGCCGGTAGCTTGTTTGCCCGGCATCTTAGCAGGACTGTCACATCATGCTCGTTTAGGTATTCTGTTCCTTTCTTCCAGTATCCATTAGAGAGCTTATGCATAGCTTTGTCGCCTTTTAAGTGCTGCATGTGCTTTTCTGGTTTTTCTCTTGTCGCTGTCAGTATTTTTCTATCGAGGTCCTCCTCCATTCCCTCGCTCGTACTTCCTGTTGCGCTGCTTCCTGTTGCTGTGCCATTTCTTGGAGTGCTCTCCATTCTTCCTGTGCTTCATCCTGTTGTTGGACCATTTCGCTGAGCTCGGCTGCAGTGTCCTCTTGTGTTGCCACGTCTTTGTTCTGTTCCTCTGGCAGCTTTGGTGCCTGCGTTCGCCCCCTTGCGACTTCTCCTTGAGCTTTTCTTTGCCCTGCAACTTCCCTTAGGGCTGGTTGGTCGGGTTCTGTCTGGTTTCGGGTTCTTATTCGCTTTTGTCTTGTTCCATGTCCTAATGCCTCCTCTTTCCGTATTGTTTTTGTCTCCCCTGACTCTTCCTCATTCAATTCTGTTTCTTGTGTGCTCTCTTGCCTGTAACCCCTCTTTTGTTTGGCTTGTTGCGCTGTTTGTACTTGCTGCTCCTGTCTTAGTAGTTCCTCCTCCTGTCGTTCCGTCCTCTGGAGTTCCAGTGCCTCTTCCTGCTCATGTTGCCGTTCTGGTTCGTCTGGCCAGGTGTCTGTCCAGGCTTCTACTATTTCTATTTCTGTAGGCTCCCGACTTTTCTGTGCATATTCTGCCTCCACCCTCTCAATTCGTTGTCTTTTGGTCTCCCATTCTTCGGGTCCGGTTTCTAGTTTCCTTTTTAGTCTTTGTATTATGTTTGTTTCCCCCGTCATTTTCGCTTCCCTTACCTTTTTCGTTACATGGTTGAGTACTGCTTGGTGTCCTTCTAGTTGTCTACCTGTGTCCTCACTTATTGCCAGTAGCATTACTGTATCCGTGTTGTCGTGGTTAAGGCCGTATTCCCCTTCTTCACAGGCCTTTTTCGCCACCTCGTCCGCCATTTCATTCCCATGTATTCCCACATGCGCTTTAACCTTATATAGGGCCACCTTTGTTCCTTCCCTATTTAGCATTTGTATTTGTTTCATTATTTTCCACAGTATGTCCCTGTGTACATGTCTTTCCAGCGTGTGTGGCCTTCTTTTCATGTTTTGTATTTGGTAGAGGGAGGTTAGGCTATCCGTGCATATGCTGACTTTTTCCTCTCCCGAGTTTGAATCTAGTGTTAGTGCCATATATATGGCAGTGAGCTCCGCCCTGTTAACAGTTTGGCAGCGTCCAATCCATCTTTGCATGTGGTTCGTTGCTCGTTCCCCTCTTGGGTCCCAGACTCCTGCCGCCGTTACTTCCTCGACTTCCCCGTTTTCCTTTCTGACTTTTCTTTGGCTGCCATCTGTGTAGACCATATCATTTTTGTTATGCCTCCTATGGGGCTCTGGGTATCCTTTCCTGTGGTTGTCCCACTGGCTTTTTGGTGGTAGTTCGGCTTTCTCTACCGCACCCCTTTCCCATTGCAGCCATTGGTCCCCTTTTATGTCTTCTTCTGCTGTGTCTGGGCACGTAAACTGTAGTGCCCATCTTCTTAGTGCGTCCCTGTTTATTTCCTCTCTGCTCCACGTAGTGTTGGCTCTTAGTACGTCCATAGTTGTTGGCCTCGGTCCCCTGTCCCTTCCTCTGTGCTCCCCTTCTTTTTTCCTGTCTTCCATCCAGCGGTCAATTATTTCCTCTACGTAGTTTTCCAGGTGGCCGCTTGGCATTGCTTGTATAACCGGTAGTTCATGGTTTGTCCATGGCGCTGGGTCTATGACGCAATCCTTCTCCCATTCAGTAATTGACCTAGGCTGCCTGTCTGCATCCCTAAGGGTAAGAGGCCTGTGCATGTAGCATGCTCTGCCTATCGTCCTGACTTTGCTTTGCGGGCATTTGAGGAGGGCCTTGCTGAATATGTCGTGGGTTTTAAGTGCGTCCGGGCAGTATTTCCTCCATCCTGCCGCATTCGCTACTATCAGTATTCTCATGTTCCAGTTACATTGCTTGGGTTTTTGTAGGTTCCCTTGCATCCAGTGGTCAGGTGGCAGGAAGGTGAACTGTCCTTCCTTTATCTCAAGCAGCTCATGCACTCTGTATCCCATGTGCTTGTTTAGTAGTTTTCTATACGGGCTTTTAGCATATGTGGGGTATATCCCTACCCCTAGGACGGGTTCTGCTGTTTTTGTGGAGTTAATTGCTTTTTTCAGTGCCTTGTAGAGGTCCCCTGCTGTATACTCCGGGTTGAATTGGTATGACCCCAGTTTTTCCCATTGCTCTTCCCATGCCGAGCCTACAGCCCCAAATACCGAGTCTCTTGGGTATTGTGAGTAGTATGTTTTAGTGTTTTTGTGTACATTGAGTGGCGAGGCGAACACCTCTGTTTGGACTCCCATGGCTGTGTGCACCGCCTCCATCATTTCCGGGGGGAATGTCCAGTGGTTTTGGAGGTTCCGTTTTCTGTGTTTCAATTCTGCCTTACTAGAGTACCTTATCAGTAATTGTGCAATTTCCTCCTCGAAGGTGTTGACTTGTATTTTGTGTTCTACACTCAGTTTGAGTCTTTTGGCCAGTTGTTTTCCTGTTGGTCGTTGTGCCGTGCTGTCCCCCACCGCCTCGGCGTATCTGTCGTATAATTCTCTAACTTTTACTGTGCTCAGTGTGCCTATAAGGCCCCCATCCGGCTCGTAGCAGTAGGTGGTGTCACCTTCCGTGCATAGTTGCCTGTCTTTTGTTCCTGGAATGTGCCTAATGTCTTGGTCCGGGTTCGTTTCCCTTGTGCATATTTCCAGGTGTGTTACATGTTTCCAGTATCTCTGTTCACCGTTTGGTTGTCCTGCCAGTATTTCCTCAACAGGTTCACGTTTGGTCTGTTTGTTTCTTTTGTCATTCTCCCATTCCTCCACAAGGTTCGGCCATTCGTGGTCTGAGGAGGGGTTGTGTTTGAGCAGGTGTGTTCTCACTGTTTCTTCTGTGCTCCACGTCGTTTGTTCCCTTCCTTCGCTGTCGGTCCACCGTATTTCGTATTGTGTTACTTTCGAGGTCACATCAGTGTAGTTTTGCAGGTACTGTCTACTTGCCAGTATCCTGGCGGGCGTATAGGTTCCCTCTTGTTCTAGCGTGTCCATTTGGTCCTCTTGTGTTGACCACTGGTCTCTGTCTCGTTGCTCTGTCTTCCTCTTTATTCTTCCCCGTGGGTTTCTTGTAGTCATTACATCATCTTCCTCCTTCTCCTGGTTAGTTTCTATGCCCAGAGTTTCCTTCTCCTGTTCCGTCCATTCCACATCTGCCTGTTCGAAGTGTTTTGTTTGGTTAGCCAGCGGGTACATGGACAGTAGTTGCAATATGTTCTTCAGGCTATTTCCAGCCTCATGTAGTGTCTTTATTTGCGCCGGCCAGTCGCTTATGTTTTCCATGCTTACCGTACTTTTGGTGTATCTCTCTAGCTCTCCTGTTTTCCGTTCCTGTATGTATTCTGGTTTTAACCTTCTGTTCCACACATGGTCCCAATGGTCCCCTGGTTTTTTAATGTCGATGGGCTGTGCCTCGCAAATGTATGGGTATAAGTGCATCATGCCTTGTGCTATTTTGGTTGCCGTCTTGTTGTCGTGTTTTCTTCCACCTGTTGCCTTTAGTGTTTTTATTGGTATAGCACTTTTCCCATCTGCTGTGGTTAGGTTTTTGAGGTCCGGGTAATTTCTGAATAGTGTCAGCATTTTGGTAAAATTTATTTGCTTAGTAGCTTGCTGAGTTTTCGTTTCCTGTATTACATTTACTGCCCCCATTTTTTCAGAGCCTGTCGTCGCAGGCTGCGACTGTGGGTCTCTGTATTCCGTGTCCATTCTCCTAAGGTGCTTGGTGGTTCTGGTGGTGCCCTCCATCTCCGCGTTTGTGTATACCCTTTTGGCCTTTCCCAGCTGTCTCATTATAGGTAGTGTTTCTTTAGCCAGTTCCTGCATATGGCTCCCTACCCCTTTTACGTGTATCCCATATTCATTCAGAGCATTCATTTTCCTCAGCGTGTTTGTTTGTGTTTGTAGTCCCATTTTTACCATGCCATGAAGACGGCTCCAGCTTGACGTCTGCCCCTGCGCCACAGACCCTGTGTCTGGATGACATGCTGGCGCCATGCTGCGAAAGCAGACTCGACTCGGCGCCAACTGCCTCTGACGAACAGGCCCTGAAGTTGGGCGACCTGCTGGGTGACGTCATTCCACGCTTGGAATGCCAGACGCTGGAGCTCGCGCTGATGCGCTGACCGGTCCGTTCTGGCTTTCCACGCGACCCAAGCAAGCCGCGCAATTGCGTGCTGACGAGCTGGCAGGGCGACTCGACGCGCTGAGTCCAGCGTCCAGGTGCTCCATTGCCGGATGGCCAATGCGAGCATGGCTTGACGTTTCGCTCCTTGCCAAGCCGGATTGGGCCGGACGCGAGACTCGTGCCCCCGTGACTGGACGACGTCCAGCCGCTCTGGGCGCTGGACATCCTCAGACCCCTCTTCTGCAGGTGAGCTCTAGTCACCGGCTCGGTAAACCTCAAAGCGCCCTGGAGCACTGATGAGGTTTCCTTGCTCGCCCCCCACGAGGGGAGGGAGGGAAGACGCTGCCGGTCCCGACGTCGGTTCCTGACGGACGAACTTGTCGCTCGCACTCCTGCTGGACGCAGGGAGTGGAGAGAAGGGAGCTGCTGAGGGGTTCAACCCCTTAGCAGAGAGGTCCGAGTCCGACTCGGAGCTGGTGCCCGCCGCCGGCGCCGGAGCTTCGGGCGACGCGCGCTTCCGGCGCGCCGGCTGCCGTAGCGCCGAGCCCAAAGCGAGCTCGGACACCGGCTCAGACCCACTGACCCTCGCTGGTGAGGGGGTTTTTGGTGGTGAGGCCTTGGGGGGCCCACCAGACAACCCTGGAGGGGCTCTCAGGGGGGTGCGCGCCGGTGTAGCCCCGAGGGCCTCACCGCCGTATTGGCGTGCAAGCGCACGCCGCACTCCCCCCCCCTCTCACGGGAGCGCCAATCCCGGCCGTCCGATCTGCCAGCCGCACCCCAGAACTCCGAAGAGCCCGGGCCGGCCGACAGACCCGCAGCGCGAGACCCCGACCGACCGGACCCCACGGCTGAGCCGGGGGCGGCGCCGGCCCGACCCCCTCCACGACGGCCCGACCGACTGACTTCTCCATCTGAATACATTGAAGTGGTATGCGTGCTACGCGTGAGATCCAATTAGCTAAATTGAATTAACCAACCGAAAAGCGGTCGGTGTGGCAACTAGCACCCGATTCCAGGAATTTGCCACTTGTGCGCGGGCACAAGCGGTCACACCGGCCGAAGCGCGGAGATTCCCGAATAGGGGGGACTAGAAGGCCCAATTAAAGGTAGGCGAAATCTCGAACCAACCCCGAATTTCAGCAAAGGCCACGCAAAATTCGAAAAAATTGCGCAGCGCTTCCGCCGCGAAGGGTCGGATTTGCCGAAAAACGGAGCCGATTTGGATTTCCCGCACCTGCGAGTCCAAAATTACGGATACGCGATATGCGCGTGCTATGCGTGCTAGGACTAAGGCAACGCTCGCACCTTAAAATATCGTCGTTGGGCTAGATTTCTCCACACCAACGCGGCTCCAAGCGACCTGGAGCCCGCACACCCACACACCGCCGCGCAACAAGGACGAAAGCACAGGCATTCTCGATTTCGTAGTGCTATGAATTCGCTAGCTAGCCGCGCGAAGCAAGGCGGGTATGATCAGAATTTGCGCCAACAAGATAGGGAAGCAACGTGAAAACACGAACTAATTACCATTTTGTAGGAGTCTCCACTCTTGCTCTTCTCTTATTTACGGTTTCGGACTTATACTATTCTACACTTATTAAACGACCGCACGAGGTATGATTACGCTTGGTCAACTACAAGACTTCGGTTTCGTAAATCTTAATAGTTATGCTTTTGCTTTCAAGTGTATGCTTTCAATACACAATATGCAGCGGTTACGGCTCTTACTTTTTATGTTACAATTCTCAGTTCAGTTCTCATCTCCGAAACGGGTTACACTTGGAGTTCTTATACATTCAGGAGCTCTTTCCATAACTCAACTGTACTGAGTACTCCGTACAACAGGCTAGGCACCTCACATCAACATCATTCTGATCGGTCCTACTGTACTCCGTACCGAGTACTCTTGCGTTTTGTACTTAGCCGTTTTTCTTGCTCTTGTGCTTGCCTCCTAGCACATCCGCTGTGTGCATCGCGGTAATGTTTGGGCTCAATTTGATGACTTATTGGCGTTGGTTGACGATGTTATCCGTCTTTTAAAAAATCATGAGTGAGTGTCATGCTTTTTTCCCTCCTTGTGAAATTTGAAACCTGAAAAGTGAAGGAGGGTCCATGCAAATGCGACTAGTATAGACACGCCACAGTAAATTTCAGCCAATGGGGCATTAGGCGACTCAGTTTAGGTCACAATAAGACTGCCATATGGAGGGTAGCGTGTCTTGAATGCAATAGGACAGCGAAAAAAAATCCCGCAACTTCGGTCCTTGTGAGAGGACCGAAAGCGATTTGGGTCCTCTCACAAGGACCGCGGGATACTATCATCAAGCGCCACATAATCGCGAACCCGCCTGAGGCGTGCACCTCTCTCCGGGCCGCGGGCTCTAAAATAGATTTTTTAAAAAATGTAATTTTTCTACTAACTGTGCTCGCAGGGCTTCAAGACAACGGTAACAATGGCGATGGGGCGACACAGGTAAGACATGAGGTGCGCCAACCCGTATTTGCAGTGCACGAAACTCCCCTGTCCGTATCTGTAGCGCCGTACTTTGCATGTAGTGCCCGACACCCCTGCTCAAACAAGCCAGACACAAGTCGTACAGCCACTGAAAAACCTAAGATGGCCAACACGAAAGCCGGCAATGTGCGAAAATTCGGAGAAAGAAGTCCCCAACAAGTGGGGCAAGAAGAAAAATCGAGCAGGTTCATGGAGCACGAAAGAGGATCAGCAGACCAAGCGAACACTGAGGAGTTCATCAAGGAAATAAGAGCGCAGTCAGCGAAGAGAACCGACGGGTACCCAGGCGGAGCGACCATGCCAGAACTCTGCGACACACATGGTGAAGATATGAAGAAACTGATTGAGGCCGCGGGGGCAGCAGACGCGGATATGACGGCGCTGGAGGCGGTGGCAGAGTACATGGCCACCGTCTACGAGGACGCGCGGAACGTGAAGTACCAGCGAGGCTTCCCACTGGAAACTATTTACGGGCTCCCGGCAGGGCACGGCAGAACCCGCTACCAGCTGGTAGTGAATTGCACTGACCTCACCTCAGAGGAGCAGGATGAAGTTGGCATGCACAAGAAGGGACCGCAGGTGACGGTGGGGCCCTTTCGGGAAGAGCCAACAGCAGCGAAGCAGTACATCGGCCACCTGGAGTCGGCGATCCGACACTTTCACGACCTCCCTGACACCGCTCCGGTTCTGTGCAGCGGCAAAACCCAGCTACGCTGGTATGCTGATAAGATAGCAGAGTTTCATCTCACCTTTGAAAAAAGTGAATATGCCATCACCGCGCTGGCGACATCTCTGGCACATCTACCTCTTCACTGCGTACCACTGGGGGCAGACGACTTCCAAGCAGCAGACGTTTGCATCCCGAGGGTACGGGTATTTCATCCGAGGCAGACCAGGACAGGCAACGCGGAGCGACAGTTGCACATAATCAGCGAAGAGCTGCGTGGGCACACGACCAAAGACTTGGAAAAACAACTGCGCAGTATGCCCTCTGTTGAATCGGCAATCAAAGGGGCGCGGGGACTGCCCGCGTACATGGAGAAACACACCAACAGCATACGGCTGGTGGCGGTCACGGAGGAGGCCGCTGACAACATAGAGTCGAAGGTGCTTGCCTTCCCGGGTCTCGGGGAATACACAGTTCAGAGAATCAGACCATCGCTAACGAACAGAGGCGAGGACGAGACAGAGGTGATCGTAGTTGATAAGGGGAGCACCATCAACTTGGCCGCGGACCTCCCGAACTTAGTCGCGGCCATCCAGGAGGTGTTTACACAGGCGGGCTTGGGCGAAGCAGCAGAACATCTGAAGCCGCTGCCAGCGACGACGGTGAGGCCAGGGACTGACCCAGCGAAGCCGGAAACGTATATGCGAGTAAGAATCACAAAAAGCGGCAATCTTTTCACCGGGCTAGCCAGCGAAGCAGCGTATGAGTGGCTGGGAAAGCAAGACAGACGTACGGTCCGTCTCTCTCTCCCCAACAAATCTCGCTCCTACCTCCTTCAGCACTCTGACTTTTCTCGCACGGGAGACAAGTTTAAGGGCAGAAGAGGGAGGGCAGCGCCACCAGCAGCGGGGGCGCAGCAGACGGAGGACATCGTACAGGCGCTGGAGAGCAAGCTCTCCAACCAGTGGGCGAAAGTTGCGAAGGGCGGGGCCGGTGACGAGGCCATCAACGAGCTCCGCAAAGCCGTGGAGAAGCTCGAGGGCACATGTAAAAGCGGCTTCACGGACAACGTTGAGGCCACGAACAAGGTCTCCAGCAAGGTGGACGAGGTGAAGGACTCCGTGATCGACCTCACAGAAGAGAACCGCGAGTTCCAGAAGCAGCATCTCGGGATCTCCAGCGAAATACTGAAGTCCTTCAGCAACTCCAACAACGCACTGGCCAAGCTGCTGAAAGGTCAACGCACCCCCGAGCCGGCTAAGAAAAATCTACGCCGGCCACGAGAAGCGAGCGAGCGATCTGACAGCGAGGGAGGTATGGAGATCGACGAAGAGACGCTGTCGGAGTTCAGACGTCTGCAAAAAGCACGGGTAAGTTCCCTCGGGGAAAAATCATCCTCACGGGATAAGAGACCCCTCGCATATGGCGTAGAGGGTAACTGCACAGGAACACACAATCTGACTAAACAACTTGGGCATCGGTTCCGAAAACAGGCACAAGACGAAAAGTGGAACCCCACCACTTGCATCACTGAACCAGTCCGAGCACAGCACAAGAGGAAGGGAAATCAGCTGAATAAGTACTGGTTGGGTTCCTGTATGCATCGCAGGCCAAGGCAGACGAAAGGAAAAAGCTGGAACAGCTGGAACAGCTGGAACAGCTGGCAGAGCCTCGCTCCAGCCGAAGCCAACGCTCTAGGGGCTGACAGAAGCAGCCTGGCAGAGGCCACATCCTGTATAGGCCCTTGCAGTTTTGAAGCTAGGAAAAGCCCTGTATACCAGAAAATCCTGGTTAAACAAATACCTGAAGTAAAAAGTAACTCTGCTAAATCCAAACCTGCTGCTGGTAAAAGTACATCGTGCCTGTACTCCTGCACGGTGCTGATCGGAACCCAGGCTGCAAAGCCCACGACTAGACACAAGTGTGGGAGGGTTAGCAATAATATAGGCACCAACTGTTACCACACTGTTGACACGGTAGCAGCATCAAACTCAATACAATATAGGGAAAGGGCGGGCACACCTGGCACAAGAGCTGCAAAAAATAACATAAAACATACAATGACATTGAGTAGCTGCAGTTGCAATAACATACACTATGAGATAGTAAACAGAGTTAAAGCAACAAGCAGGCCACCCGAGGCCAGTTCCCCATACACAAGGGAGGTAAGCAGCAGAGAACACATTCAGGAACTCCCACTAGGTCAAGAGGGGAACCCTAAGCCTACCCTAAGGAAAATAAGCACAAACCAGCCCCAGAGGGTGAAGGCAATGGTCAGCCTGACAGGAAAGTTACTATGGGGACTTTATTGCAAAATGGCAGACAATATTCACACTTTCAGGAGTAACCGGCAAATTACGGCATTTAGCGAATTGCTCCAGGAGCTCTACGTTAAAATACGAAGTTTTGTAAAAACAGCTCTGACAGAGCAATATTTCAAGGAGACAACTGAGGGTCAAACACAAAGACATATTGAAAAGAATGAGGCCCAGATATATGGCAGTAAGGACGGGATGATGCTGCAGGCAAATGTAACGCGTAACAGGAAGAGGAATGCGGGGTCGGGGGAACATGCACACTGGCGAGACGACTGGGATAGTAACAACAAGAAGAACCCACAGGATATATTGAATGGAAATAGGCGAACTGCAACAACCCGTACAGCCATATGGAGGAAAACAAGGGGAAACCCTAACCCAAAAGGGGCTTACCTACAGAAAAGGGAGGGAATAGGGGCACATAAAAGTAAAATTAGACGGAAATATTTTACACAAGGCCTACAAATGGCAAAATACGAACGTGAAATGAAAATGAACTTGAACGGACGACTTTGGACATTTAGCGAATTGCTCCAGAAGCTCTACGTAAAAATTCGAAGTTTTGTAAAAACGACCCCAGCAGAGCAATATTTTAAGGAGGCAACCAAGAGTTATGCACAAAGATATATGGGGAAGAATGAAGCCCAGATATGCTGTAAAAAGAACGGAACGACGCTGCAGACATGTGTAACGCGTAACAAGGAAAACCGCGTTAAGCCAGAAGAACATGCACACCGACGAAACGATAGGGACAACAATAACAAGAGGAACCCACAAGATACATTGAAAGGGAAAAGGCCAATTATGACAGCTTACACAGCCATATACAGGGAAATGAAAGGAAACCCTAACCCAAAGGGTCAGTACCTACAGAAAAAGGGGGGTATAGGTGCACATAATGACAAAATTAGACGGAAAAATTTCGCACAGAGCCTACAAATGGTAAAATACAAACAACAAATGAAAATGAGCTTGAACGGACGACATTGGATATTTAGCGAATTGCTCCAGAAGCTCTACGTAAAAATACGAAGTTTTGTGCAAATGGCCCAAAAGGGGAAATACTTTGAGGGGACACCCATAGGGTATATACGAATAAGTATTGAGGAAAACGAAGTTCAAAAATGCAACAAGCAGGGTGTGAGGGGACAAAATGAGCGTGTAACGCGTAACAAGGAAGGCAGTATGGGGGGGGGAAAACATACCCGAAGGAGATGCGTGGTAAGTAATGGACACGAAGGCAACTCACGAGGCACACTAATGAAAGCAATGCTTGCAATTTGCGTTGCAGCTACGGTCCTGACGAAAAGTAATAATGGCGGAAGAATAACGCCAGCACAAAAATCAACGCAAAGGGTACGGGTGACAGCATGCAGGGAGACTAGCAGAAAGGTGGGAACGGGAATGCGAAAGGAAACACCGGATAGGGTGCGCGTAACATGCTCGCAGAAAAGGAACACAGCAGCGACAACGATAACCAGACAGGCAACCGAAACAAGAAAAGGAAATGAAAAAATGCCAAAAGGGGAGGACAACCGAAGCCAAGGAACAACACAGGAAAAGCCCTCAAAGGGCCCTAGGTGGTCAGCCACAGTAGAAGAGAGGGAGCAAAGGGCAAACCTCATGAGAAACCTCACATACTACTTACGGGCGAACCGGCAGGAGCATGCGTACGCACACAAAAGAGGAAGGAGATACTGGAGTGAGCACATGAAAGGGAAGACATGCAGGTGGGTACAGCGTACCAAATATGACAGGCCACAACTAGTTAGAAGCAACCAGGTAGTAAGGCAAGAAACGAGGGGTAGGAACCACAGTAGGTGGGGACGAAAGCATAGCGAAATATGCCGAATGACAAAAGAAAACCGGAGCATGGCAAGAATGGTGGGGGCCCAACTAATGACTATGCAGGTGACGCTGGATGTACTAGGCGCCCTGGCTGAACGGAAGGAACAAGAGAAACCAGTGACAAAAAGCCCACAAGTAATGCCACAGCCCGAAATAATGAAAGGGAAACCGGAGGTAGCACATGAGAAAGCCTTGGGCACCGGACCAGACAGGAAAGCTGTGAGGGTGGAGGATATAGGTGGGCATGCTGCAGCGGAACTACAGCCCTCACACATAGGGGGGGGGACATGCTTGAAAGAGGAAATGGAAGGGCAGTACCCCAAGAACTCCACCACGCAAGGGATATTCGCGAAGGATGGAAAGTTAAATATGTACCAAGTGGACCTTGCGCTCGAAACACTGGAAGAAAACCCTCCGGGGTCAACAACCATACAAGAAATACTGAGATTGCTGAATGGGAATGATAATAAATTTCTGGAAATGGTAAAGGAAAAAGTCGCCAAAAGGGGTGGCACTCAGATACCGGTAATAGGGAACGGGCACTGGCTACTACTGATGGTAGGAGTCTGCGTCACAAGGGATAACTGCACGTTGCAGGCCTATGTATATGATTCTATGGGCATGAAAAGGCAGACACGAAAGAAAACTGCCTTACAACACATGGGAATGGCGGAGGAACTACAAACAGCAATAAGCAAATGGGTGACAAGCAACAAGGTGGCAATGGGGTGCCAGGAAGCCAGAGCCACGCCAATGTATGATAAGCACCAATATGATGCATACAGCTGCGGCGTCTGGGTGATATATGTTGCGGAGCTATGGCAACAGTGGCTGTTGGAAAGGAAAGGAACGTGGATACAGCACGTGTACACAAACACACTCCAAACCAGTCGATGCGTTACACTACACACAACAGAAGTAGTGAGCAGATGTAGGGACAGATTCGGGCCGAAGATAAGGTCGGCCATTATGAGGGAAAATACGCCACATGCAGAACATGCCACGGGCGAAGTCGAGCTGACAATGGAGGCTCCAGCAAAAGGGACTGGGGCAAAACAGCCGCAAACTCAAGGAACGTGCGCGGCGGATGCCTTCATGAGGGAAGTGGTGAGTGACCGCACAAGAGAGCAGGTGGAGGACATAATGAGGCAACAAGGGGTGGGCATACAAACAATAATGAACGTTCAGGAAGCACTTCAAGCGCTACAACAAGAAACCGATGCCCTCATAAGTGAAACGATGGGAAAGTTGTCAGTAGACGGCCGAACCCAAATAGCAATAAGGGATGGGGAAAAATGGGCGATGGTGATGCTCACAATAACACGACGGGACATGCAGGTGCACGTCTGGCTACCTACAGGAGGGATAGAAAAACAGGATGAACTACTAACAGCTATAGATGTTTGGACCATACTGCGGGAAGCCTATGACCTGCAAAAAGTGCGATATAGTGGACTAAAGACACATAGTACACCACCGGAATGGGAAAAGTTCAGCCAAGGGGAGCAGGCGATAAGGGTGGCAGGTAGCTGGAAGTACTGGCATGTTGATGGCAAACCAGGGAACTTCAAGCTAGGGACCAGAAACGCGGCACAGGCACAGGGGGAGGCTCAAGAGACGCAGAGAACGGAACACTCAAATGGACTGGACGAGGAAAACACAAGTGGCGATGAAAGGAAGGGTGAGGGCAGGGCGCCTACTACAAAACAAAGGGACATAGGCGAAGCAAAGGAGGGAAAGAACGAAAAACCCAAGGACAAGCTGGTCCAGGCCACACTACAGTTCTGTCCAGAAAGCACAGAACAAGCAAACGAAAGACTAAAAAGGGAGGCAGGCACGGCAACAAGAAAAAAGCTACGGCCCCCCGCAAGCGCCAAGAAAAACCTACCACCTAGCACACCAACAAAAACGAACAAAAGGGACAATCGGAGGAGGCCAAAGGGTCCCTGGAGGCACTGAGACAATGGGGTGGGAACATGCCAAAAACGGAGAACCTAAACATTGAGGAAATACGAGGGGCACAACCACAAACTGTGAAATTCCTAACATGGAACCTACAGGGTGCCCGGCACTCACTATACGAACTGGAGGAACAAATGAATAAATGGGAGATAGATATAGCAATAGTCACGGAAACCAAGACTGCAAACGAGGAAATAAAAAGGCACTTCAGAAACAAGAAACAGTCAAACATATGCACGAGTATACCGAAGAAGGAAGGAGAGGAAGATAAGAACAACTACACGGCAGGCCTGGCCATAATACTCACAGGGGAGTATGCCAAACCACATAACTACACCGAGGTGCTGGTACCACACCTACAAGGAGTACTCACACACACACTGCTCCACTTCCCGGGGGAAAAATATTTACACCTGATAGGGGTATACTACCCGGTGGAAGGGAAGGATGTGACAGAAGAGGCAAGACAAGGGGAACTCGACAGAGAGGCAGCCAGGAACGGCATACGGGAGTATGTGCGAATGGTGACCTCGGCCAGCGAAAATGCGACAGGGCAAACAGTACTAGTTTGTGGGGACCTGAATGCCTCCACGGGCACACCGAAAAACAGCAGGGACAAAGAATGGAACAACACTATGGAAGCCACGGGTCTGCAAGATGTGGGAGGTACCAGAGAAACAACCCTAACATGGCATAAACGAAGGAACATAGACAGAATGCTGGCGAGCAAAGCAGAGCTTCAATACTACACGCAACCGACGGAGGGCGAACTTACTGAGCTACACACGAGCGACCACAAAATGGTCTGCACGACACAATTGGACCTAAAGGCCTGGGGGACACACAGGCCAACGGCACAAAAGTCAAAACACGCAAAAACAGACAGACTGAAACTCCCGCTAACAGAAGCAGAGGGGAACACCCTCAGGCAAACACTGGACGCCGCATATACAAAAGAATTACAAGAGGAAATGCAAGAGGCAATAAACGGAATAAAAACAGCAAACGGCACAAGGCACAGAAAAAGGGCAATAGACTACGCGGGAGAAGTGGTTGCAAAAATAATGGGGGAAGCAAGAGACAGGGCAATGATAGATGTCAACCTACCGAAACAAGCGGCGGCACCAGAACAACAACATGGACTACACCTCCCGAAAACTCTACGCAAGGAAAGGGACGCCCACCTTAAAGAAAGGAACAGATGCCGCGAGAATATAGCATTATGGAAGAAAGACATTGAAACACGAGAACAAGCAGCCGAAGAAATACGGACGGAAGGTTACGACAACCGAACGAGTGAAATGAGGGAATGGGAGCAATGGGAACGGGAGCAGAAGAAACTTGCAACAAAAGAGGCAAGAAAGTGCATAAAAGAGCACGAGGCAAACCGAAAACAGAAAACAAGAATGAAAATGAGAGAAAGATACTGGGGCAACATAAAACACTACCACAAACTGATTTACAAAAAAGAGATAGAAAATGGAGCAGCACCGGCTGCAGCGATACAAGCAATAGAAACAACACAAGGGGAACTAGTAGTAGGGCACCAAAAAGTAGCACAGGCAATGGGTGAACACATTGCGAGGTCGGAGCCATACAAAATGAGGGAACCAGAGAAAGGACTTAAAAGTACGCCACCTTGGCTTGATGAGAGGTACAAGAACTACATGAAGGAGAACCAATGCACAAGGCCGGACCAAACAAAGGTAAACTTAAGGGTGGACAAAGAAGCCTACCGGCAAGCGGTGAAGAAAATGAAAACCAACAAAGCGGCTGGGCCCATGGGGATACAAAATGAAATATTGAAACAGATGCCGGACAGATTCCATGACCAACTGTGTGAACTCATGGGGCTAATGTGGGAACACAGACACACCCCCCTACCATGGAAAAAAGGCTACTTCTGCTTCCACCACAAACAGGGCGAGGTAACGAAGCAGCAAAACTACAGACCTATAGCTCTACTGGATTGCCTGTTCAAATTATACACCACAGTACTAACGAAAATGCTGGCTGACTTCTGTGAAATAAACGGCATGCTCTCGGAAGCACAGGAGGGCTCAAGGGAAAACCACAACACAATGAAGCAACTCACCAGGGTAACTAATGCTATTGAAGACGCCAACCTCTCCAAAAGAAACCTACATGCGACCTACGTGGATTTTGAAAATGCGTATGGGTCAGTTGACCACAAAAGACTTATTATGACACTAAAACACCTAGGGGTGCCACCACAACTCACTGAAGCCGTTAGGGACATACTGGGAGAAAAAGAGGAGGACTCCATGCAAATGAGAGCAAAGGTAGGGGACCAAGTCTCGGAAGAAGTACCAATAAGAAGGGGTATTCTGCAAGGGGACAGCATGAGCCCACTACTATTCATACTATACCTGGAGCCTCTCCTACGATGGCTAGAGGTAGGGGACCACGGTTACCAGCACAAGTATGCGACCGACAAGGGACTCAGAGGGGAACTGAGAACCTCCTCGGGGGCGTTTGTGGACGACCTAATCATACTAACAAAACTGATGACAGGGATGGAGCAACAACTGGAGAAACTCTCGACATTCGGAGACTGGAGTGGACTCAGAATAAACGAGGATAAAACAAAGATAACAGGGGTAGAACATGGCAACAAAAATGTAAAAGAAGGTAGACACCAAGGGGTGAAATGCGGAAGTCGAACATTGAAGGTCCTCAAAGCTGGAGACACCTATAAATACCTAGGGGTCCTTCTCAATATGCTGGGAACGTGGAAAGAAGAAAAAAGAAAATCACTGCAGGAGCTCAAGCGAAGAATAGACGCACTACTGGCCACCCCCCTCACGCAAAGACAAAAAGAGTACTCCCTGAAGTCAGCCATACTAGGAAAATTCAAATACGGGCTCCACCTCGGAATATACACACAGGGTGAAATACAGAAGGCTGAAAACCAGCTGGGGGCCGCGATGAAAAGAATATACGGACTTCCGGCGAACGGCACTCCTAATGAACTAAACACGGAGGAGAAAGAGGAATATGGACTGGGACTCCAGTCCCTACAGGCAATATATGCACAGGAGGTCTACACGGGACTGGCAGGGGCCGTTCAGAGTGAGGAAGACAAGGGTGTCCAAATGGGATATGGCAAAAGGGAAAGAAACCTCCTAACCAGACAAAGAATGTCGCAAGTCAGCAGGTCCACAGCCGGGCTACTGGAAAAACATTTCGAGGAAAGAGGACACAGCAGCACAAGAAGCAAGCTAAAGATGGGATTACAAACACAAACAAACACTCTAAGGAAAATGAACGCTCTGAACGAATATGGGATACACGTAAAAGGGGTAGGGAGCCATATGCAGGAACTAGCTAAAGAAACATTGCCTATAATGAGACAGCTGGGGAAGGCAAAAAGGGTATGCACAAACGCGGAAATGGAGGGCACCATTAGAGCAACCAAGCACTCCAGGCGAATGGACAAAGAATACAGAGACCCACAACAGCAGCCTGCGTATACAGGCTCTGAAAAAATGGGGGCAGTAAAAGTAATACGGGAAACGAAAACTCAGCAAGCTACTAAGCAAATAAATTTCACCAAAATGCTCACACTATTCAGAAATTACCCGGACCTCAAAAACCTAACCACAGCAGATGGGAAAAGTGCTATACCAATAAAAACACTAAAGGCAACAGGTGGAAGAAAACACGACAACAAGACGGCAGCAAAGATAGCACAAGGCATGATGCACCTATACCCATACATTTGTGAGGCACAGCCCAACGACATTAAGAAACCAGGGGACCACTGGGACCATGTGTGGAACAGAAGGTTGAAACCGGAATACGTACAGGAACGGAAAACAGGAGAACTAGAGAGGTACACCAAAAGTACGGTAAGCATGGAAAACATAAGCGACTGGCCGGCGCAAATAAAGGCGCTACATGAGGCTGGAAATAGCCTGAAGGACATACTGCAACTGCTGGCCATGTACCCACTAGCCAACCAACCAAAACACTTCGAACAGGCAGACGTGGAATGGACGGAACAGGAGAAGGAAACTCTGGGCATAGAAACCAACCAGGAGAAGGAGGAAGATGATGTGATGACCGCGAGAAACCCACGGGGAAGAACAAAGAGGAAGACAGAGCAACGAGACAGAGGCCAGTGGTCAACACAAGAGGACCAAATGGACACGCTAGGACAAGAGGGAACATACACGCCCGCCAGGATACTGGCGAGTAGACAGTACCTACAAAACTACACCGATGTGACCTCGAAAGTAACACAGTACGAGGTACGGTGGACCAACAGCGAAGGGAGAGAACAAACGACGTGGAGCACAGAAGAAACAGTAAGAACACACCTGCTCAAACACAACCTCTCCTCGGACCACGGATGGCAGAACCTTGTGGAGGAATGGGAAAATGACAAAAAATATAAAAGGGCCAAACGCGAACCCGTCGAAGAAATACTGGCAGGGCAGCCAAACGGTGAACAGAGATACTGGAAACATGTAACACACCTGGAAATATGCACAAGGGAAACGAACCCGGACCAAGACATTAGGCACACAGGAACAAAAGACAGGCAACTACGCGAGGAAGGTGACACCACCTACTGCTACGAGCCGGATGGGGGCCTTATAGGCACACTAAGCACAGCAAAAGTTAGAGAACTGTACGACAGATACGCCGAGGCGGTGGGGGACAGCACGGCACAAAGGCCAACAGAAAAACAACTGGCCAAAAGGCTGAAACTAAGTGTAGAGCACAAAATACAGGTCAACACCTTCGAGGAGGAAATTGCACAATTACTGATAAGATACTCCAGTAAAGCAGAAATTAAACACAGAAAACGGAACCTCCAAAACCACTGGACCTTCCCTCCGGAAATGATGGAGGCGGTACACACGGCCATGGGAGTCCATACAGAGGTGTTTGCCTCGCCACTCAATGTACACAAAAACACCAAAAAATATTACTCACAATACCCACGAGACTCGGTATTTGGGGCCATTGGCTCGGCGTGGGAAGAGCAATGGGAAAAACTGGGGTCGTACCAATTCAACCCAGAGTATACGGCAGGTGACCTCTACAAAGCGCTGAAAAAGGCAATTAACTCCACAAAAACAGCAGAACCCGTCCTAGGGGTAGGGATATACCCCACATATGCCAAAAGCCCGTACAGAAAACTGCTAAACAAGCACATGGGATACAGGGTACATGAGCTGCTTGAGATAAAGGAAGGGCAGTTCACCTTCCTGCCACCTGACCACTGGATGCAAGGAAACCTACAGAAACCCAAACAATGTAACTGGAACATGAGAATACTGATAGTAGCAAACGCGGCAGGATGGAGAAAATACTGCCCGGACGCACTTAAAACCCACGACATATTCAGCAAGGCCCTTCTCAAATGCCCGCAAAGCAAAGTTAGGACGATAGGCAGAGCATGCTACATGCACAGGCCTCTGACCCTTAAAGATGCAGACAGGCAACCTAGGTCAATTACAGAATGGGAGAGGGACTGCGTCATAGACCCAGCGCCATGGACAAACCATGAACTACCGGTGGTGCAAGCAATGCCAAGCTGCCACCTGGAAAACCACACAGAGGAAATAATTGACCGCTGGATGGAAGACAGGAAAAAGGAAGGGGAGCACAGAGGAGGGGACAGAGGGCCGAGGCCGACAACCATGGACGTGCTAAGAGCTAACACTACGTGGAGCAGAGAGGAAATAAACAGGGACGCACTGAGAAGATGGGCACTACAGTTTACGTGCCCAGACACAACAGAAGAAGACATAAACGGGGACCAATGGCTGCAATGGGAAAGGGGTGAAATAGAGAAAGCCGAACCACCGCCAGAAAGCCGGTGGGATAACTGCGAAAAGGGATACCCAGAACCTCATAGGAGGCATAACAAAAATGATATGGTCTACACAGATGGCAGCCAAAGAAAAGTCAAAAAGGAAAACGGGGAAGTAGAGGAAGTAACGGCAGCAGGAGTCTGGGACCCAAGAGGGGGACGGGAGACGAGCCATATGCAAAGGTGGACGGGACGATGCCAAACTGTTAACAGGGCGGAGCTCACTGCCATATATATGGCACTAACACTAGACTCAAACTTGGGAAAAGACAAGGTCAGCATATGTACGGACAGTCTAACCTCGCTTTACCAAATACAAAACATGAAGAGAAGGCCCCACACCCTGGAAAGGCATGTTCACAGGGACATACTGTGGAAAATAATGAAGCAAATACAAATGTTAAACAGAGAGGGAACGAAGGTGGCCCTATACAAGGTTAAGGCACACGTCGGAATACATGGGAACGAAATGGCGGACGAGGTGGCAAAAAAGGCCTGCGAAGAAGGGGAATACGGACTTAACCACGACAACACGGATACAATAACGCTACTGGCAATAAGTGAGGACACAGGCAGACAACTGGAAGGGCACCAGGCAATACTCAATTATGTAACAAAAAAGATAAGGGAAGCGAAAATGACGGGAAAAACAAATATAATACAAAGGCTAAAAAGAAAACTAGAAACCGGGCCCGAAGAATGGGAGACCAAAAGACAACGCATTGAGAGGGTGAAGGCAGAGTATGCTCAGAAAAGTCGGGAGCTTACAGAAATGGAAACAATAGAAACCTGGGCGGACCCCTGGACAAATGAACCAGAAGGGCAACAAGAGGGGGAAGAGGAACTAGAACTCCAGAGGATGGAACGACAAGAGGAGGAGGCACTAAGACAGGAGCAACAAGTACAAACAGCTCGACAAGCCAAACAAAAGAGGGGTTACAGGCAAGAAAGCACACAAGAAGCAGAACTGAGTAAGGAAGAGGCAGGGGAGACAAGAACAATACGGAAGGAGGAGACATTAGGACAAGGAAGACTACAAAAACGAACCCGAAACCAAACAGAACCCGACCAACCAGCCCTAAGGGAAGTTGAAGGGCAAAGAAGAACTCAAGGAAAAGTCGCAAGAGGGCCAACACAGGCACCAAAGCTACAGGAGGCACAGAACAAGGACGTGGCAACACAAGAGGACACTGCAGCTGAGCTCAGCGAGATGGCCCAAGAACAGGATGAAGCACAGGAAGAATGGAGAGCACTCCAAGAAATGTCACGGCAACAGGAAGCAGCACAACAGGAAGCACACCAAGCGAGGGAATGGAGGAGGACCTCGATAGAAAAAATACAGACAGCAACAAGAGAAAAACCAGAAAAGTACATGCAACACCTGAAAGGCGACAAAGCCATGCATAAGCTCTCTAATGAATACTGGAAGAAAGGAACAGAATACCTGAACGAGCATGATGTAACAGTCCTGCTAAGATGCCGGGCAAACAAGCTACCGGCGGGACCGTACAAGAAGCAGCAAGGAGGGGGAAGGGCGCAAAAATGCAAGTGCTGCGGGATGCCCAGACAAGTGAACGCGGGAGGCTTCATACGCACAGCCCATGTGCTAGGAGGATGCGCGGAAAGGGAAATAAGGAACATGATAATAAGCAGGTCGGATGAGACCACCAAAATGATAGCAAAAGCAATTAGCAAAGGAAGGAAAGGAGGATGTGTAATAAGAACACATGCGGGGAAAAAAGGGAAGGGAACGAACAACGGGAGACCAATAGAGGACTTCCTGCTCACAAGGGGGCAATGCAGACTGGACGGACGAAACACACCGGCACCAGAACACGGAAAGGACACCATACCACACTATGTAGACATAGTAATGCTCGAGGGAACTGAGAAAGGGAACGAGCAGCCTGGGTACACACACCAAAAGGCAATGGCGGAAGCGGGTCACATACACCTGATAGAAGTAACGTACACAGACGAAATGAGCTGGGAAGAAGCACTAAAGACAAAGTACACAAAATACACACCGCTGGTGAAGCTACTGGAACTATATGGGTATAAAGTTACGCTACATGTGATGGTATTTGGCAACACGGGAACGATATATGAGCACACAGAAAAAATACTGACCAAGCATTTAGGATTTGACAAACAGGAAGCACTACACCTACTCAGGAAAGTACATGACCTAGCTACTGGATATGCAGTAAGCCTTAACAGACTATATAGGAAAAAAGTAGACAAAGAACCAGACTAAGGAAAAAAGAAGTAAGAGTCAAGGGGACTCACAAAGCCCCACACCCCGTCCAAGGGTGTCTCTTTTTCTTTTTTTTTTCTTTTTTTTTCATCAAGCGCCTCACCGCTGTAACCGGGCACAACAGAGAGCCCGGAACCTCCTGCAACGGCACCCAGTGGTAACGCTCCCCGCACTGGATGGTCTTGGAGTACCTTACCCGAATCCAAATGGTGCACCCATCCTCCGTCAGCAACACATCATCTCTGACCAGTGCCGCCCGGGAGTTGAAGGCCTCCTCCTTACCCGCGGTGAGGTTGTCCTTCCTGAAGAGTCCGAAGAAGCCCACCAGGATCGCCGCCCACAGCGACAGTTCCGACAGCGACCTGAAGTCGACGTGCTGCGACATGTTGCCCAAGTTCTTCAGAGTAAGGGGCATCACCGGCTTCGAAGGCCGGTCTCAGTGCCTCCTAACCCCTTGCAGGGTGGCCGCCACTCTGAAGCGCTCTGAACTCGGCCTCCACCCGTGACCTTGTTGAAGATGTAGCTGCCGAATGCCCGCCATGTAGTTCTTGATGGTCCCGCGGGGGTGACAAACCACGAAGAGAATGTAATGAACCACACCAGTGTGGCATCCGTCGCCGGGAGCAACGGCTCCAGGCAGCCCAAATACGCGAAGGCGACGCAGAACGTGACGAAGGCCCTCGCCCCCGTGGGCCAGCGCCTCCTCCTCGTAGCGCTGCTGCTCTGATCGCAGCGCCTGCACCACCTCATCTGCCCCTCACAGCCACCCCGGAAGCTCCACCGGCTCAGGCCCACAATGCACTACTACGCAGTCCCATCTGGTAGGCCCCCAGGCGGACCTCCCCCCTCCCTTCAGAGCAGGAGCAGTGAACAAGTGGGTGCCCTCCCTCCAATGTCTTACCACCTTAAAAACCTCCGGCATCCCCGACACCAGCTCCCATGTCCTGTCAGGAGCCTTGCCCCTCTTCGGGCCCCACACCGGCACCAGGAATTTGCCAGAGATCTGTCGAAGCTTCTTGCAGCGGAGAAAGTTCATCACGATGGTGTGCATCACCGAAAAAGGCAAGTTACCCCATGCCTGGTGGCCCGCAAAGTCCTGCACCCTGGCATCCTCCTCCCTGCTCCAGCTCACCGCACAGAAGGCATTAGCTCGGGACACGGCAACACAAGTGTTAAAAACTGGCGCGCTACTGAAAGTGCAAGCACGGAGCGAATATACAAAAGTGTAAGTAATCTTGACAGTTTTCTCCAGAATGCTTCTTGTGAGAGCATCAGGAGCTTTTATGCGATGCGTGCCACCTCCATCAGGCACTGTCATCGGGTGGTGAACCCAACACGCATCGGAGCGATGAACACCTAAGAATTGCGAACTGCAATAACGCGCACATGTTAAGAGCATACGTCGCATCACAGCAATCATTCGCAACTCCCAGAGTATTTCGGCATTCTCACACTTGCTCAACATGTGATCGCCGAACATCGTACATGCGAAATGCCATGTACGGTTACCAGAGAGACTTGACGTCTCTCTGATAGTGCTCAACCGAAGTTGAAGCTAGACAAGACGCGCGTACATAAATGAACGCACTGAAGCTGCTCTCATAATCGTCGCACCAAAGGTGCGCGTATGATCGCAGAGATAGACCTGAATATCGCCGAGTCGCTTCGCGACCCCTACGGTTCTGGAAAACGTTAGTATGCTGCTAACGACATGCTAAACGCGTGCCAAGGACATGCTATGGCATGCTAACGCCAGAAACGCGTTAGCATGTGTACTACTAACGGCATGCTAAAGCCCCATAGGCCTGTTAGTACGTCCATGCTAAAGGCATGCTAACGCCACTGCGCCTTAAGTATGTGTGCGCGCCAACTGGAGGGGGAGTGAGTGGTGAGGCATGTGGGGGTGCGTAGATCACCAGGAACATGTTATTTGGTGATTATAAGGGCAGGGGAAGGATATGCCACGGAGTATGATGCGAGTCGGGTCAGTTGGTAAGCGAGCGGGATTCCTCGGAAAGGTAGGAACGTTAGTATGTCGCTAGCATGTCCTTAGGACACCGATAGCACGTCAGCGCTAGCATGTCACTATCACACACGCCGCATGCTAAAGGCATGCTAACGCCACTGCGCCTTAAGTATGTGTGCGCGCCAACTGGAGGGGGAGTGAGTGGTGAGGCATGTGGGGGTGCGTAGATCGCCAGGAACATGTTATTTGGTGATTATAAGGGCAGGGGAAGGATATACCACGGAGTATGATGCGATTCGGGTCAGTTGGTAAGCGAGCGGGATTCCTCGGAAAGGTAGGAACGTTAGTATGTCGTTAGCATGTCCTTAGAACGCCGATAGCACGTCCGCGTTAGCATGTCATTATAACACATTAGACATGCTAAAGGCATGCTAACGCCACCGAGCCTTAAGTATGTGTTCGCGTCAACTGGAGGGGTAGTGAGTGGTGAGGCATGTGGGGGTGCGCAGATCACCAAGAACTTGTTATATGGTGATTAGAAGGGCAGGGAAAGGATATGCGGGAGAAGGAGTGAGTGCGTGAGCAGGCGAGCTAGCGCGCTCGGCGCGGGCGCGCTCGGCGCGGGCGCGCTCGGTGCGCTCGGTGCGGGCGCGCTCGGCGCGGGCGCGCTCGGCGGGCGCGCTCGGCGCGGGCGCGCTCGGCGCGGGCTCGGGGCCGTACGAGGTGTTCTTACGGGCGCAAGCACGACCTCGTCCTCAGATGCATTGGGGGAACTCATGGGAATCACAAATCCAGTCGACTCGAGGGCAAAGATGCCGAGACCGGGTTCGAGCCCGAGACCTCACTGTCACTAGTCGTGCGCTCCATCCACTGAGCTATATCGGCTTATTGATGACGATCGAAAGATGGTGGCGGCGTAGTATGGTGTGAGCGACGGATATGTGATCCCCAGACCGTGACACGTGGACAGTAAAGAGTGATCAAGGAGAACCCGTATAATTTTCCCCAATCGTACGGAGTCATGGCGCCTCTACGCGATTCTACACAAGCTACCCGCCTTGCACGTTTTTCGTCCGACGAATGGGGAATAATTGGGGTTCCCATCAGGAACTTGGCGAGCCGATTCTTCACGTAGCGCGGAGAAATGCTCTCCTTTTGGGGGCATTGCAACCCTATTACCCCGCGATCCCCCCTCCCCCCTCCCCCGTACCTTCATAGTAATTGGAGCACAGGAGGTCCGAACGACCTTCGTTAGGTAGCACGTCATTAGGATGAGCATAACATGCTAACGACATGCTAAGAAAAGAATCTTTAGAGGAATATTCCTCAGATGTGTTAACATTTCCGAGCTTAGCATGCGTTTAGCATGATTTTCAGTCTCGTAGCACGCCTTTATCACGCCCGTTATCCTCGCCTGGGGGATAATGTCGGCATCAATTCACGCATACATGCACCGCGTGGTCCATGTGCGATCTGGTGTTCAAAAACTTCCTCATTCTATACAGACTTCGAGGAAGATTGCACTTTCCGGGTCCCCCCATAAGCATGATCATGACCGTCAAAAACCTGTCAAATGATGGCCTCGACCAATTCTGCGCCCTTCGCAGCTCCATAAAGTAGCAGACCGCCTCACCCACTGTCAAGCAGTCGGCATCCGTATCCCCTACAAATAAGGGGTCACCGGCCGCCGCGTCGAAGTCAAGCTCCGTTTTTTCAGGCAGCAATGCCTCCAGCTCCCAGGCGGCATCGCTCCACAGATCTTCTTCCTGGCAGTTGTGTTCTTGGAATATCTACATCCAATGGCAAGTGAACACCAAATGGTCGTGAGTATCAGGAAGCGAGTCTTAAACTAACAGCGTGGCACATCGATGGGTGGCCATGGGGGCCTGGCAACTACCTACTTGAATATACTTGTGACCTCGTCCTCTGGATCCGGGGCGTCCTCAGCTGCATCAAACAGTTTCTGCACACTTATGGTTCCAGCGTTACACCGCCCTAGACTACGCTTTGTAACGCCCCTAATGCTCTTTTTGAAGCAAACACAATTACACCCCTGACCGAACAGCAACAACCCAAGATAAACACTCCCACCAACTGAAAGCGATGATACCACCCACCCAACCGCAGCGAAACAACCGCCACGCCTTAGCCAACCCTAATAGAACCCTAACAGCAAAAGATACAAAATGCGCTGTGGGGCCCAGTATTCTATTAAGAGCGATGAGAAAACTTGGGGGAAGGTTCAGGAAGGCGTGGGGACGACATACACGAAATATGGGGACAAATTGCCAACTTTCGACCACAAGCGAATTCCTGAAAATGCTCTACGTTAAAATTGGAAAAACTGAAAAACACACCGAAATACCGCCAAACTCTCACACAATAGCGGGACAGTGCACCAAATACGAGAAACACCCCGGAGAAAATATTAGGGGAGTATCAGCAGCATATTTAGGGGAATGTAACGCTGTAACTACAAACTCAGCACAGATGCGAACAAAGACACGCTGCACTAGAAGCTCACGACACGATGCCAACACAACGTTGCAAAGTGCGGCGCTGGCCGTAACCCCGATACTCATTACACTGGTAACCACGCTCACGCTGAGAGGGATAACACCCGAACGCATGTGGGGAACAAAAGGCGCTGAACGTAACAACACAACGTGCAGCCGCAGAGCCAGAAGAAAGCTAACCGCGATAAGGAATGCAGCAAAACGGTGGACAAGACCGCCCCATGGCTACAAACTACTCAGGATAATTTACCGTAACGGCAAACCCATGTTCGTTAGAACACGGAAGCCAGAATACGCAGTAACGGCGATAAAGGAAGGCACCCCAACAAAAGGCGGACCGCTGATGAGGGAGGTGGAACAAAGGATGAGGCAACGAAACCGCTACTGGAAAACAAACATGACAGGGGGGGGCAGCCAGAAACACATGGAAAAGTACCCGTTTAATACCACCACTCAAGGACTATTCGAGAAAAAGGGACGGATAAACATGTTCCAGATGCAGCAAGCCCACTCACTATATGAGGATGACCCAATGCCCCTCCTGATAATAGCCACGATGCGGGAAACACTCAACCCATAAAACAGCAGTGGGCCACACACCACGAAGGCGCTGAGACTGCTCCGGAACTCCCAAAGCTTCTCCATACAAGTGTGTGATGGCAAGCATTGGAGGGTGGTACTGGCAGGACCAGACAAAGGAAACGACAAGCTGAAGCTCTGGGTGTATGACTCCTCGAATGGGAGGACCAAAGCAACTCAGCGTAACACCCAAAGACTAACGGCGGAAGTAACCAACTGGGCAGAACACCTGGCCAGAGCGCTAGGCAAGCAAGTGACAGCCGAGCTAATGAATATAGGCAACCAAAGTGCGCAAGACCATTATAGCTGTGCAGCGTGGGCCCTGATGGCCACCAAAGCGTGGATGCACTACCAGAAAACATGCCCAGAGGGGCACTGGCCCACCCACTTCAATGAGGCGGTCAGCAAGTGGGGACCCACTAACAGAGCAGCGATAGACGCCTACAGAAAATCCATACAACAACTTGTAAAAGAGAAGATGGCCACTGCCGAGGGGCAAAGGGAAACGCAGACAGACAACCAGCAAGGGACAGAAACCCAGAGACCCAACGATGACCCGCACACGAACCCGAAAGTCAGGGGACATGCACCGCAAACCCAAGTGGGAAAATGCACAAGTGCTATGAAACAACAAGGCCTGTGGAAATGGCTCCATAGACTAGTCCCAGCGACGCCACCGGGTGACGACGAGCACACACATGATGAACAACTACCACTGGAAACCCACTCGGACGAAGAGGAGGGGGGGGGAGAGAGAAGAACTAACAGCACAATGGGAGCAGTTTGAAGCCCCGCAAACTGAGGCACCTGAGACAAGCGAGGACCCCCAAGAACGCCAACCCCCCCCCCCAACGGAACCAGCAAAAATGGACATAGGGGAAGACCGCCTACACATGCTCACGTGGAACGTGGCAGGGCAAAACGATGCGTGTCTTGACCTGGCCGAAGTCGTCAGGAAGAGGAGCCAAAACCAACAGAGCCTGCAGGTGATTGTACTCACGGAGGTGAAACATGCACACGACAGTGTGATGAGAAGGTTCAGAGACATGCAATACACTACAATAGGCACCAAAACCGAAGTACCAATGACAGAAGGCACTGCAGAACATGCAGCGAAAGGAGGGGTAGCAATACTCCTCGGCAACCCCTACAGCCACGCACACAACCACCACGTTGTCCCCGCAAAGCACCTTGAGGGGTACCTCCTACACGTCGTACTACACCTACCCGGGGGGGTGATGTACCACGTGCTAGGCATTTACAACCCACCAGGAGCAGAGGAGTGGAAAACCAGGAACAAGATACTCAAGTACACGACTAACCTGCTCAGAAAAACCATGGACAAAGCAAATGAACATGTGGTTATTGGTGGGGACCTCAATACAAGCAACACCAGCACGGGCAAGGGTGTGACAAAAACCGACAAACAATGGATGAAACTTGCGGGGGAGCTGGACCTCCACAATGTAGGCCCGCCAGTCAATACCACGTTGAACTGGGCGGAAAACAGAAACATTGACAGATGGCTGGCGCCAAGGAACAAACGGGCGCAATACGAGATGGGGGGCACCTCACACCTCACCCAGCACCACACGAGTGACCATGAGATGGTGAGCCTCGCGACCCTTCGGTTGGATAGCATAGACACTCACGAACCGTACGTGGACCGCGACCCCCAACCAGGGCATGTAAAACTGGACACGCCCTTGTGCAAAACACACAGGGAAACACTCCAAAGTGTCCTTCTCAGGACACACGACTATGCCGGAACAGCTGAGCTGAAACACATAACAGAGATAGCCACCCAATGCAGGGAAGAGGGCAACAGGCAGATAGCGCATGCCACCATAGACAGGGCAGGAGAAACCGTGCTGAGCATACTCACCAGGGCGAACAAATGTGCGCTGCAGGACGACGAGCTACCAACTGCAATAGTTGGAGGCACCTCCAACCGAGAGGCAAAAGACCTGCTAATGAGCAAAAAGGACAGGAAAGAAAGGGACGCTGCAATACTCAAGATGCGAATGCACAAGCAAACCAAACGACACCTACGAAACCAACACACGGAACACTCAACCCTCCAAAGGCTGAAGGAAGGAGAAATGAAGGGCCCAACGGACAGGGACAATGCAGATGCAAAGGAATGGGTGTCGTGGCTTACTGAAGAGGCCAAAAAAGAAAGGTCGACAGCGCACAAAGTGGTCAAACAGCACTGGAAACGAGCCAAGCAAAGGCACAATGACAAAACTGTAAAAAGAATACTGGAACAACCAAAAAAGATACCACAAAAGGATATATGCAAAAGCGCAAGAAACAGGCCATGCCCCCACGGCGAACATACAGGCCCTGCAGGACAGGGAGGGCAACCTGGCTGTAGGCCACGGGAACATTGCAGACGCACTAGCGGACCACATGGCTCACTCAGCACCATACAAGATGGAGCACCGTAGCCCGCCCGACCCGAAACCCCCGCCATGGGAAGACCCAGCCCATGGAGAACGCCCCGTAAAAGCACCAAGACCAGACCCCACGGGACTGGACCTCACAATAAGTAGACAGGGCTACAGCAAGGCGGTACACACCTTGAACAACAACAAAGCGTCAGGCCCCACCAGGACCCCAAACGAAGTTCTCAAGTACATGCCAGAGGACTTCCACGACGCCTTACACGCGCTCATGCTGGAAATGTGGAACAGCAAACACGTGCCCCTCACCTGGAAAAAAGGGACATTCTGCTTCCACCACATGAAAGGGGACGTCACCCTGCAGCAAAACTACCGACCCATAGCCCTACTTGAGGGGGTATTCAAGCTATACACCTCGCAGATAGCAAACATGCTCTCCACGTTCTGCGAAACGCAAGGAATACTAGCCCAGGCGCAGGAAGGCTCAAGGGAAAAAAGGAACACACTCCGACAACTCACCAGAGTAACCAATGCGATAGAGGATGCAAACGTCTCGGGACGAGAACTGCATGGCCTGTATGTAGATTTCGAAAATGCGTATGGCTCAGTGGACCACCACAAACTACTGCACACGATGCAATACCTCGGAATACCCGACGAACTCACTCAGGTGGTGCGAGATGTCCTGGGTACACAAAGCCATGACACCATGTCAATGAACACCAGGGTAGGAGGGGAAACCTCCCACAAAACGGTGCAGGTGCAAAGAGGACTCCTCCCAGGAGACAGCATGAGCCCCCTCCTTTTCATAATATACCAGGAACTCATAATCGCGAACCCGCCTGAGGCGTGCACCTCTCTCCGGGCCGCGGGCTCTAAAATAGATTTTTTTTTAAATGTAATTTTTCTACTAACTGTGCTCGCAGGGCTTCAAGACAACGGTAACAATGGCGATGGGGCGACACAGGTAAGACATGAGGTGCGCCAACCCGTATTTGCAGTGCACGAAACTCCCCTGTCCGTATCTGTAGCGCCGTACTTTGCATGTAGTGCCCGACACCCCTGCTCAAACAAGCCAGACACAAGTCGTACAGCCACTGAAAAACCTAAGATGGCCAACACGAAAGCCGGCAATGTGCGAAAATTCGGAGAAAGAAGTCCCCAACAAGTGGGGCAAGAAGAAAAATCGAGCAGGTTCATGGAGCACGAAAGAGGATCAGCAGACCAAGCGAACACTGAGGAGTTCATCAAGGAAATAAGAGCGCAGTCAGCGAAGAGAACCGACGGGTACCCAGGCGGAGCGACCATGCCAGAACTCTGCGACACACATGGTGAAGATATGAAGAAACTGATTGAGGCCGCGGGGGCAGCAGACGCGGATATGACGGCGCTGGAGGCGGTGGCAGAGTACATGGCCACCGTCTACGAGGACGCGCGGAACGTGAAGTACCAGCGAGGCTTCCCACTGGAAACTATTTACGGGCTCCCGGCAGGGCACGGCAGAACCCGCTACCAGCTGGTAGTGAATTGCACTGACCTCACCTCAGAGGAGCAGGATGAAGTTGGCATGCACAAGAAGGGACCGCAGGTGACGGTGGGGCCCTTTCGGGAAGAGCCAACAGCAGCGAAGCAGTACATCGGCCACCTGGAGTCGGCGATCCGACACTTTCACGACCTCCCTGACACCGCTCCGGTTCTGTGCAGCGGCAAAACCCAGCTACGCTGGTATGCTGATAAGATAGCAGAGTTTCATCTCACCTTTGAAAAAAGTGAATATGCCATCACCGCGCTGGCGACATCTCTGGCACATCTACCTCTTCACTGCGTACCACTGGGGGCAGACGACTTCCAAGCAGCAGACGTTTGCATCCCGAGGGTACGGGTATTTCATCCGAGGCAGACCAGGACAGGCAACGCGGAGCGACAGTTGCACATAATCAGCGAAGAGCTGCGTGGGCACACGACCAAAGACTTGGAAAAACAACTGCGCAGTATGCCCTCTGTTGAATCGGCAATCAAAGGGGCGCGGGGACTGCCCGCGTACATGGAGAAACACACCAACAGCATACGGCTGGTGGCGGTCACGGAGGAGGCCGCTGACAACATAGAGTCGAAGGTGCTTGCCTTCCCGGGTCTCGGGGAATACACAGTTCAGAGAATCAGACCATCGCTAACGAACAGAGGCGAGGACGAGACAGAGGTGATCGTAGTTGATAAGGGGAGCACCATCAACTTGGCCGCGGACCTCCCGAACTTAGTCGCGGCCATCCAGGAGGTGTTTACACAGGCGGGCTTGGGCGAAGCAGCAGAACATCTGAAGCCGCTGCCAGCGACGACGGTGAGGCCAGGGACTGACCCAGCGAAGCCGGAAACGTATATGCGAGTAAGAATCACAAAAAGCGGCAATCTTTTCACCGGGCTAGCCAGCGAAGCAGCGTATGAGTGGCTGGGAAAGCAAGACAGACGTACGGTCCGTCTCTCTCTCCCCAACAAATCTCGCTCCTACCTCCTTCAGCACTCTGACTTTTCTCGCACGGGAGACAAGTTTAAGGGCAGAAGAGGGAGGGCAGCGCCACCAGCAGCGGGGGCGCAGCAGACGGAGGACATCGTACAGGCGCTGGAGAGCAAGCTCTCCAACCAGTGGGCGAAAGTTGCGAAGGGCGGGGCCGGTGACGAGGCCATCAACGAGCTCCGCAAAGCCGTGGAGAAGCTCGAGGGCACATGTAAAAGCGGCTTCACGGACAACGTTGAGGCCACGAACAAGGTCTCCAGCAAGGTGGACGAGGTGAAGGACTCCGTGATCGACCTCACAGAAGAGAACCGCGAGTTCCAGAAGCAGCATCTCGGGATCTCCAGCGAAATACTGAAGTCCTTCAGCAACTCCAACAACGCACTGGCCAAGCTGCTGAAAGGTCAACGCACCCCCGAGCCGGCTAAGAAAAATCTACGCCGGCCACGAGAAGCGAGCGAGCGATCTGACAGCGAGGGAGGTATGGAGATCGACGAAGAGACGCTGTCGGAGTTCAGACGTCTGCAAAAAGCACGGGTAAGTTCCCTCGGGGAAAAATCATCCTCACGGGATAAGAGACCCCTCGCATATGGCGTAGAGGGTAACTGCACAGGAACACACAATCTGACTAAACAACTTGGGCATCGGTTCCGAAAACAGGCACAAGACGAAAAGTGGAACCCCACCACTTGCATCACTGAACCAGTCCGAGCACAGCACAAGAGGAAGGGAAATCAGCTGAATAAGTACTGGTTGGGTTCCTGTATGCATCGCAGGCCAAGGCAGACGAAAGGAAAAAGCTGGAACAGCTGGAACAGCTGGAACAGCTGGCAGAGCCTCGCTCCAGCCGAAGCCAACGCTCTAGGGGCTGACAGAAGCAGCCTGGCAGAGGCCACATCCTGTATAGGCCCTTGCAGTTTTGAAGCTAGGAAAAGCCCTGTATACCAGAAAATCCTGGTTAAACAAATACCTGAAGTAAAAAGTAACTCTGCTAAATCCAAACCTGCTGCTGGTAAAAGTACATCGTGCCTGTACTCCTGCACGGTGCTGATCGGAACCCAGGCTGCAAAGCCCACGACTAGACACAAGTGTGGGAGGGTTAGCAATAATATAGGCACCAACTGTTACCACACTGTTGACACGGTAGCAGCATCAAACTCAATACAATATAGGGAAAGGGCGGGCACACCTGGCACAAGAGCTGCAAAAAATAACATAAAACATACAATGACATTGAGTAGCTGCAGTTGCAATAACATACACTATGAGATAGTAAACAGAGTTAAAGCAACAAGCAGGCCACCCGAGGCCAGTTCCCCATACACAAGGGAGGTAAGCAGCAGAGAACACATTCAGGAACTCCCACTAGGTCAAGAGGGGAACCCTAAGCCTACCCTAAGGAAAATAAGCACAAACCAGCCCCAGAGGGTGAAGGCAATGGTCAGCCTGACAGGGAAGTTACTATGGGGACTTTATTGCAAAATGGCAGACAATATTCACACTTTCAGGAGCAACCGGCAAATTACGGCATTTAGCGAATTGCTCCAGGAGCTCTACGTTAAAATACGAAGTTTTGTAAAAACAGCTCTGACAGAGCAATATTTCAAGGAGACAACTGAGGGTCAAACACAAAGACATATTGAAAAGAATGAGGCCCAGATATATGGCAGTAAGGACGGGATGATGCTGCAGGCAAATGTAACGCGTAACAGGAAGAGGAATGCGGGGTCGGGGGAACATGCACACTGGCGAGACGACTGGGATAGTAACAACAAGAAGAACCCACAGGATATATTGAATGGAAATAGGCGAACTGCAACAACCCGTACAGCCATATGGAGGAAAACAAGGGGAAACCCTAACCCAAAAGGGGCTTACCTACAGAAAAGGGAGGGAATAGGGGCACATAAAAGTAAAATTAGACGGAAATATTTTACACAAGTCCTACAAATGGCAAAATACGAACGTGAAATGAAAATGAACTTGAACGGACGACTTTGGACATTTAGCGAATTGCTCCAGAAGCTCTACGTAAAAATTCGAAGTTTTGTAAAAACGACCCCAGCAGAGCAATATTTTAAGGAGGCAACCAAGAGTTATGCACAAAGATATATGGGGAAGAATGAAGCCCAGATATGCTGTAAAAAGAACGGAACGACGCTGCAGACATGTGTAACGCGTAACAAGGAAAACCGCGTTAAGCCAGAAGAACATGCACACCGACGAAACGATAGGGACAACAATAACAAGAGGAACCCACAAGATACATTGAAAGGGAAAAGGCCAATTATGACAGCTTACACAGCCATATACAGGGAAATGAAAGGAAACCCTAACCCAAAGGGTCAGTACCTACAGAAAAAGGGGGGTATAGGTGCACATAATGACAAAATTAGACGGAAAAATTTCGCACAGAGCCTACAAATGGTAAAATACAAACAACAAATGAAAATGAGCTTGAACGGACGACATTGGATATTTAGCGAATTGCTCCAGAAGCTCTACGTAAAAATACGAAGTTTTGTGCAAATGGCCCAAAAGGGGAAATACTTTGAGGGGACACCCATAGGGTATATACGAATAAGTATTGAGGAAAACGAAGTTCAAAAATGCAACAAGCAGGGTGTGAGGGGACAAAATGAGCGTGTAACGCGTAACAAGGAAGGCAGTATGGGGGGGGGAAAACATACCCGAAGGAGATGCGTGGTAAGTAATGGACACGAAGGCAACTCACGAGGCACACTAATGAAAGCAATGCTTGCAATTTGCGTTGCAGCTACGGTCCTGACGAAAAGTAATAATGGCGGAAGAATAACGCCAGCACAAAAATCAACGCAAAGGGTACGGGTGACAGCATGCAGGGAGACTAGCAGAAAGGTGGGAACGGGAATGCGAAAGGAAACACCGGATAGGGTGCGCGTAACATGCTCGCAGAAAAGGAACACAGCAGCGACAACGATAACCAGACAGGCAACCGAAACAAGAAAAGGAAATGAAAAAATGCCAAAAGGGGAGGACAACCGAAGCCAAGGAACAACACAGGAAAAGCCCTCAAAGGGCCCTAGGTGGTCAGCCACAGTAGAAGAGAGGGAGCAAAGGGCAAACCTCATGAGAAACCTCACATACTACTTACGGGCGAACCGGCAGGAGCATGCGTACGCACACAAAAGAGGAAGGAGATACTGGAGTGAGCACATGAAAGGGAAGACATGCAGGTGGGTACAGCGTACCAAATATGACAGGCCACAACTAGTTAGAAGCAACCAGGTAGTAAGGCAAGAAACGAGGGGTAGGAACCACAGTAGGTGGGGACGAAAGCATAGCGAAATATGCCGAATGACAAAAGAAAACCGGAGCATGGCAAGAATGGTGGGGGCCCAACTAATGACTATGCAGGTGACGCTGGATGTACTAGGCGCCCTGGCTGAACGGAAGGAACAAGAGAAACCAGTGACAAAAAGCCCACAAGTAATGCCACAGCCCGAAATAATGAAAGGGAAACCGGAGGTAGCACATGAGAAAGCCTTGGGCACCGGACCAGACAGGAAAGCTGTGAGGGTGGAGGATATAGGTGGGCATGCTGCAGCGGAACTACAGCCCTCACACATAGGGGGGGGGACATGCTCGAAAGAGGAAATGGAAGGGCAGTACCCCAAGAACTCCACCACGCAAGGGATATTCGCGAAGGATGGAAAGTTAAATATGTACCAAGTGGACCTTGCGCTCGAAACACTGGAAGAAAACCCTCCGGGGTCAACAACCATACAAGAAATACTGAGATTGCTGAATGGGAATGATAATAAATTTCTGGAAATGGTAAAGGAAAAAGTCGCCAAAAGGGGTGGCACTCAGATACCGGTAATAGGGAACGGGCACTGGCTACTACTGATGGTAGGAGTCTGCGTCACAAGGGATAACTGCACGTTGCAGGCCTATGTATATGATTCTATGGGCATGAAAAGGCAGACACGAAAGAAAACTGCCTTACAACACATGGGAATGGCGGAGGAACTACAAACAGCAATAAGCAAATGGGTGACAAGCAACAAGGTGGCAATGGGGTGCCAGGAAGCCAGAGCCACGCCAATGTATGATAAGCACCAATATGATGCATACAGCTGCGGCGTCTGGGTGATATATGTTGCGGAGCTATGGCAACAGTGGCTGTTGGAAAGGAAAGGAACGTGGATACAGCACGTGTACACAAACACACTCCAAACCAGTCGATGCGTTACACTACACACAACAGAAGTAGTGAGCAGATGTAGGGACAGATTCGGGCCGAAGATAAGGTCGGCCATTATGAGGGAAAATACGCCACATGCAGAACATGCCACGGGCGAGGTCGAGCTGACAATGGAGGCTCCAGCAAAAGGGACTGGGGCAAAACAGCCGCAAACTCAAGGAACGTGCGCGGCGGATGCCTTCATGAGGGAAGTGGTGAGTGACCGCACAAGAGAGCAGGTGGAGGACATAATGAGGCAACAAGGGGTGGGCATACAAACAATAATGAACGTTCAGGAAGCACTTCAAGCGCTACAACAAGAAACCGATGCCCTCATAAGTGAAACGATGGGAAAGTTGTCAGTAGACGGCCGAACCCAAATAGCAATAAGGGATGGGGAAAAATGGGCGATGGTGATGCTCACAATAACACGACGGGACATGCAGGTGCACGTCTGGCTACCTACAGGAGGGATAGAAAAACAGGATGAACTACTAACAGCTATAGATGTTTGGACCATACTGCGGGAAGCCTATGACCTGCAAAAAGTGCGATATAGTGGACTAAAGACACATAGTACACCACCGGAATGGGAAAAGTTCAGCCAAGGGGAGCAGGCGATAAGGGTGGCAGGTAGCTGGAAGTACTGGCATGTTGATGGCAAACCAGGGAACTTCAAGCTAGGGACCAGAAACGCGGCACAGGCACAGGGGGAGGCTCAAGAGACGCAGAGAACGGAACACTCAAATGGACTGGACGAGGAAAACACAAGTGGCGATGAAAGGAAGGGTGAGGGCAGGGCGCCTACTACAAAACAAAGGGACATAGGCGAAGCAAAGGAGGGAAAGAACGAAAAACCCAAGGACAAGCTGGTCCAGGCCACACTACAGTTCTGTCCAGAAAGCACAGAACAAGCAAACGAAAGACTAAAAAGGGAGGCAGGCACGGCAACAAGAAAAAAGCTACGGCCCCCCGCAAGCGCCAAGAAAAACCTACCACCTAGCACACCAACAAAAACGAACAAAAGGGACAATCGGAGGAGGCCAAAGGGTCCCTGGAGGCACTGAGACAATGGGGTGGGAACATGCCAAAAACGGAGAACCTAAACATTGAGGAAATACGAGGGGCACAACCACAAACTGTGAAATTCCTAACATGGAACCTACAGGGTGCCCGGCACTCACTATACGAACTGGAGGAACAAATGAATAAATGGGAGATAGATATAGCAATAGTCACGGAAACCAAGACTGCAAACGAGGAAATAAAAAGGCACTTCAGAAACAAGAAACAGTCAAACATATGCACGAGTATACCGAAGAAGGAAGGAGAGGAAGATAAGAACAACTACACGGCAGGCCTGGCCATAATACTCACAGGGGAGTATGCCAAACCACATAACTACACCGAGGTGCTGGTACCACACCTACAAGGAGTACTCACACACACACTGCTCCACTTCCCGGGGGAAAAATATTTACACCTGATAGGGGTATACTACCCGGTGGAAGGGAAGGATGTGACAGAAGAGGCAAGACAAGGGGAACTCGACAGAGAGGCAGCCAGGAACGGCATACGGGAGTATGTGCGAATGGTGACCTCGGCCAGCGAAAATGCGACAGGGCAGACAGTACTAGTTTGTGGGGACCTGAATGCCTCCACGGGCACACCGAAAAACAGCAGGGACAAAGAATGGAACAACACTATGGAAGCCACGGGTCTGCAAGATGTGGGAGGTACCAGAGAAACAACCCTAACATGGCATAAACGAAGGAACATAGACAGAATGCTGGCGAGCAAAGCAGAGCTTCAATACTACACGCAACCGACGGAGGGCGAACTTACTGAGCTACACACGAGCGACCACAAAATGGTCTGCACGACACAATTGGACCTAAAGGCCTGGGGGACACACAGGCCAACGGCACAAAAGTCAAAACACGCAAAAACAGACAGACTGAAACTCCCGCTAACAGAAGCAGAGGGGAACACCCTCAGGCAAACACTGGACGCCGCATATACAAAAGAATTACAAGAGGAAATGCAAGAGGCAATAAACGGAATAAAAACAGCAAACGGCACAAGGCACAGAAAAAGGGCAATAGACTACGCGGGAGAAGTGGTTGCAAAAATAATGGGGGAAGCAAGAGACAGGGCAATGATGGATGTCAACCTACCGAAACAAGCGGCGGCACCAGAACAACAACATGGACTACACCTCCCGAAAACTCTACGCAAGGAAAGGGACGCCCACCTTAAAGAAAGGAACAGATGCCGCGAGAATATAGCATTATGGAAGAAAGACATTGAAACACGAGAACAAGCAGCCGAAGAAATACGGACGGAAGGTTACGACAACCGAACGAGTGAAATGAGGGAATGGGAGCAATGGGAACGGGAGCAGAAGAAACTTGCAACAAAAGAGGCAAGAAAGTGCATAAAAGAGCACGAGGCAAACCGAAAACAGAAAACAAGAATGAAAATGAGAGAAAGATACTGGGGCAACATAAAACACTACCACAAACTGATTTACAAAAAAGAGATAGAAAATGGAGCAGCACCGGCTGCAGCGATACAAGCAATAGAAACAACACAAGGGGAACTAGTAGTAGGGCACCAAAAAGTAGCACAGGCAATGGGTGAACACATTGCGAGGTCGGAGCCATACAAAATGAGGGAACCAGAGAAAGGACTTAAAAGTACGCCACCTTGGCTTGATGAGAGGTACAAGAACTACATGAAGGAGAACCAATGCACAAGGCCGGACCAAACAAAGGTAAACTTAAGGGTGGACAAAGAAGCCTACCGGCAAGCGGTGAAGAAAATGAAAACCAACAAAGCGGCTGGGCCCATGGGGATACAAAATGAAATATTGAAACAGATGCCGGACAGATTCCATGACCAACTGTGTGAACTCATGGGGCTAATGTGGGAACACAGACACACCCCCCTACCATGGAAAAAAGGCTACTTCTGCTTCCACCACAAACAGGGCGAGGTAACGAAGCAGCAAAACTACAGACCTATAGCTCTACTGGATTGCCTGTTCAAATTATACACCACAGTACTAACAAAAATGCTGGCTGACTTCTGTGAAATAAACGGCATGCTCTCGGAAGCACAGGAGGGCTCAAGGGAAAACCACAACACAATGAAGCAACTCACCAGGGTAACTAATGCTATTGAAGACGCCAACCTCTCCAAAAGAAACCTACATGCGACCTACGTGGATTTTGAAAATGCGTATGGGTCAGTTGACCACAAAAGACTTATTATGACACTAAAACACCTAGGGGTGCCACCACAACTCACTGAAGCCGTTAGGGACATACTGGGAGAAAAAGAGGAGGACTCCATGCAAATGAGAGCAAAGGTAGGGGACCAAGTCTCGGAAGAAGTACCAATAAGAAGGGGTATTCTGCAAGGGGACAGCATGAGCCCACTACTATTCATACTATACCTGGAGCCTCTCCTACGATGGCTAGAGGTAGGGGACCACGGTTACCAGCACAAGTATGCGACCGACAAGGGACTCAGAGGGGAGCTGAGAACCTCCTCGGGGGCGTTTGTGGACGACCTAATCATACTAACAAAACTGATGACAGGGATGGAGCAACAACTGGAGAAACTCTCGACATTCGGAGACTGGAGTGGACTCAGAATAAACGAGGATAAAACAAAGATAACAGGGGTAGAACATGGCAACAAAAATGTAAAAGAAGGTAGACACCAAGGGGTGAAATGCGGAAGTCGAACATTGAAGGTCCTCAAAGCTGGAGACACCTATAAATACCTAGGGGTCCTTCTCAATATGCTGGGAACGTGGAAAGAAGAAAAAAGAAAATCACTGCAGGAGCTCAAGCGAAGAATAGACGCACTACTGGCCACCCCCCTCACGCAAAGACAAAAAGAGTACTCCCTGAAGTCAGCCATACTAGGAAAATTCAAATACGGGCTCCACCTCGGAATATACACACAGGGTGAAATACAGAAGGCTGAAAACCAGCTGGGGGCCGCGATGAAAAGAATATACGGACTTCCGGCGAACGGCACTCCTAATGAACTAAACACGGAGGAGAAAGAGGAATATGGACTGGGACTCCAGTCCTTACAGGCAATATATGCACAGGAGGTCTACACGGGACTGGCAGGGGCCGTTCAGAGTGAGGAAGACAAGGGTGTCCAAATGGGATATGGCAAAAGGGAAAGAAACCTCCTAACCAGACAAAGAATGTCGCAAGTCAGCAGGTCCACAGCCGGGCTACTGGAAAAACATTTCGAGGAAAGAGGACACAGCAGCACAAGAAGCAAGCTAAAGATGGGACTACAAACACAAACAAACACTCTAAGGAAAATGAACGCTCTGAACGAATATGGGATACACGTAAAAGGGGTAGGGAGCCATATGCAGGAACTAGCTAAAGAAACATTGCCTATAATGAGACAGCTGGGGAAGGCAAAAAGGGTATGCACAAACGCGGAAATGGAGGGCACCATTAGAGCAACCAAGCACTCCAGGCGAATGGACAAAGAATACAGAGACCCACAACAGCAGCCTGCGTATACAGGCTCTGAAAAAATGGGGGCAGTAAAAGTAATACGGGAAACGAAAACTCAGCAAGCTACTAAGCAAATAAATTTCACCAAAATGCTCACACTATTCAGAAATTACCCGGACCTCAAAAACCTAACCACAGCAGATGGGAAAAGTGCTATACCAATAAAAACACTAAAGGCAACAGGTGGAAGAAAACACGACAACAAGACGGCAGCAAAGATAGCACAAGGCATGATGCACCTATACCCATACATTTGTGAGGCACAGCCCAACGACATTAAGAAACCAGGGGACCACTGGGACCATGTGTGGAACAGAAGGTTGAAACCGGAATACGTACAGGAACGGAAAACAGGAGAACTAGAGAGGTACACCAAAAGTACGGTAAGCATGGAAAACATAAGCGACTGGCCGGCGCAAATAAAGGCGCTACATGAGGCTGGAAATAGCCTGAAGGACATACTGCAACTGCTGGCCATGTACCCACTAGCCAACCAAACAAAACACTTCGAACAGGCAGACGTGGAATGGACGGAACAGGAGAAGGAAACTCTGGGCATAGAAACCAACCAGGAGAAGGAGGAAGATGATGTGATGACCGCGAGGAACCCACGGGGAAGAACAAAGAGGAAGACAGAGCAACGAGACAGGGGCCAGTGGTCAACACAAGAGGACCAAATGGACACGCTAGGACAAGAGGGAACATACACGCCCGCCAGGATACTGGCGAGTAGACAGTACCTACAAAACTACACCGATGTGACCTCGAAAGTAACACAGTACGAGGTACGGTGGACCAACAGCGAAGGGAGAGAACAAACGACGTGGAGCACAGAAGAAACAGTAAGAACACACCTGCTCAAACACAACCTCTCCTCGGACCACGGATGGCAGAACCTTGTGGAGGAATGGGAAAATGACAAAAAAGATAAAAGGGCCAAACGCGAACCCGTCGAAGAAATACTGGCAGGGCAGCCAAACGGTGAACAGAGATACTGGAAACATGTAACACACCTGGAAATATGCACAAGGGAAACGAACCCGGACCAAGACATTAGGCACACAGGAACAAAAGACAGGCAACTACGCGAGGAAGGTGACACCACCTACTGCTACGAGCCGGATGGGGGCCTTATAGGCACACTAAGCACAGCAAAAGTTAGAGAACTGTACGACAGATACGCCGAGGCGGTGGGGGACAGCACGGCACAAAGGCCAACAGAAAAACAACTGGCCAAAAGGCTGAAACTAAGTGTAGAGCACAAAATACAGGTCAACACCTTCGAGGAGGAAATTGCACAATTACTGATAAGATACTCCAGTAAAGCAGAAATTAAACACAGAAAACGGAACCTCCAAAACCACTGGACCTTCCCTCCGGAAATGATGGAGGCGGTACACACGGCCATGGGAGTCCATACAGAGGTGTTTGCCTCGCCACTCAATGTACACAAAAACACCAAAAAATATTACTCACAATACCCACGAGACTCGGTATTTGGGGCCATTGGCTCGGCGTGGGAAGAGCAATGGGAAAAACTGGGGTCGTACCAATTCAACCCAGAGTATACGGCAGGTGACCTCTACAAAGCGCTGAAAAAGGCAATTAACTCCACAAAAACAGCAGAACCCGTCCTAGGGGTAGGGATATACCCCACATATGCCAAAAGCCCGTACAGAAAACTGCTAAACAAGCACATGGGATACAGGGTACATGAGCTGCTTGAGATAAAGGAAGGGCAGTTCACCTTCCTGCCACCTGACCACTGGATGCAAGGAAACCTACAGAAACCCAAACAATGTAACTGGAACATGAGAATACTGATAGTAGCAAACGCGGCAGGATGGAGAAAATACTGCCCGGACGCACTTAAAACCCACGACATATTCAGCAAGGCCCTTCTCAAATGCCCGCAAAGCAAAGTTAGGACGATAGGCAGAGCATGCTACATGCACAGGCCTCTGACCCTTAAAGATGCAGACAGGCAACCTAGGTCAATTACAGAATGGGAGAGGGACTGCGTCATAGACCCAGCGCCATGGACAAACCATGAACTACCGGTGGTGCAAGCAATGCCAAGCTGCCACCTGGAAAACCACACAGAGGAAATAATTGACCGCTGGATGGAAGACAGGAAAAAGGAAGGGGAGCACAGAGGAGGGGACAGGGGGCCGAGGCCAACAACCATGGACGTGCTAAGAGCTAACACTACGTGGAGCAGAGAGGAAATAAACAGGGACGCACTGAGAAGATGGGCACTACAGTTTACGTGCCCAGACACAACAGAAGAAGACATAAACGGGGACCAATGGCTGCAATGGGAAAGGGGTGAAATAGAGAAAGCCGAACCACCGCCAGAAAGCCGGTGGGATAACTACGAAAAGGGATACCCAGAACCTCATAGGAGGCATAACAAAAATGATATGGTCTACACAGATGGCAGCCAAAGAAAAGTCAAAAAGGAAAACGGGGAAGTAGAGGAAGTAACGGCAGCAGGAGTCTGGGACCCAAGAGGGGGACGGGAGACGAGCCATATGCAAAGGTGGACGGGACGATGCCAAACTGTTAACAGGGCGGAGCTCACTGCCATATATATGGCACTAACACTAGACTCAAACTTGGGAAAAGAAAAGGTCAGCATATGTACGGACAGTCTAACCTCGCTTTACCAAATACAAAACATGAAGAGAAGGCCCCACACCCTGGAAAGGCATGTTCACAGGGACATACTGTGGAAAATAATGAAGCAAATACAAATGTTAAACAGAGAGGGAACGAAGGTGGCCCTATACAAGGTTAAGGCACACGTCGGAATACATGGGAACGAAATGGCGGACGAGGTGGCAAAAAAGGCCTGCGAAGAAGGGGAATACGGACTTAACCACGACAACACGGATACAATAACGCTACTGGCAATAAGTGAGGACACAGGCAGACAACTGGAAGGGCACCAGGCAATACTCAATTATGTAACAAAAAAGATAAGGGAAGCGAAAATGACGGGAAAAACAAATATAATACAAAGGCTAAAAAGAAAACTAGAAACCGGGCCCGAAGAATGGGAGACCAAAAGACAACGCATTGAGAGGGTGAAGGCAGAGTATGCTCAGAAAAGTCGGGAGCTTACAGAAATGGAAACAATAGAAACCTGGGCGGACCCCTGGACAAATGAACCAGAAGGGCAACAAGAGGGGGAAGAGGAACTAGAACTCCAGAGGATGGAACGACAAGAGGAGGAGGCACTAAGACAGGAGCAACAAGTACAAACAGCTCGACAAGCCAAACAAAAGAGGGGTTACAGGCAAGAAAGCACACAAGAAGCAGAACTGAGTAAGGAAGAGGCAGGGGAGACAAGAACAATACGGAAGGAGGAGACATTAGGACAAGGAAGACTACAAAAACGAACCCGAAACCAAACAGAACCCGACCAACCAGCCCTAAGGGAAGTTGAAGGGCAAAGAAGAACTCAAGGAAAAGTCGCAAGAGGGCCAACACAGGCACCAAAGCTACAGGAGGCACAGAACAAGGACGTGGCAACACAAGAGGACACTGCAGCTGAGCTCAGCGAGATGGCCCAAGAACAGGATGAAGCACAGGAAGAATGGAGAGCACTCCAAGAAATGTCACGGCAACAGGAAGCAGCACAACAGGAAGCACACCAAGCGAGGGAATGGAGGAGGACCTCGATAGAAAAAATACAGACAGCAACAAGAGAAAAACCAGAAAAGTACATGCAACACCTGAAAGGCGACAAAGCCATGCATAAGCTCTCTAATGAATACTGGAAGAAAGGAACAGAATACCTGAACGAGCATGATGTAACAGTCCTGCTAAGATGCCGGGCAAACAAGCTACCGGCGGGACCGTACAAGAAGCAGCAAGGAGGGGGAAGGGCGCAAAAATGCAAGTGCTGCGGGATGCCCAGACAAGTGAACGCGGGAGGCTTCATACGCACAGCCCATGTGCTAGGAGGATGCGCGGAAAGGGAAATAAGGAACATGATAATAAGCAGGTCGGATGAGACCACCAAAATGATAGCAAAAGCAATTAGCAAAGGAAGGAAAGGAGGATGTGTAATAAGAACACATGCGGGGAAAAAAGGGAAGGGAACGAACAACGGGAGACCAATAGAGGACTTCCTGCTCACAAGGGGGCAATGCAGACTGGACGGACGAAACACACCGGCACCAGAACACGGAAAGGACACCATACCACACTATGTAGACATAGTAATGCTCGAGGGAACTGAGAAAGGGAACGAGCAGCCTGGGTACACACACCAAAAGGCAATGGCGGAAGCGGGTCACATACACCTGATAGAAGTAACGTACACAGACGAAATGAGCTGGGAAGAAGCACTAAAGACAAAGTACACAAAATACACACCGCTGGTGAAGCTACTGGAACTATATGGGTATAAAGTTACGCTACATGTGATGGCATTTGGCAACACGGGAACGATATACGAGCACACAGAAAAAATACTGACCAAGCATTTAGGATTTGACAAACAGGAAGCACTACACCTACTCAGGAAAGTACATGACCTAGCTACTGGATATGCAGTAAGCCTTAACAGACTATATAGGAAAAAAGTAGACAAAGAACCAGACTAAGGAAAAAAGAAGTAAGAGTCAAGGGGACTCACAAAGCCCCACACCCCGTCCAAGGGTGTCTCTTTTTTTTTTTTTTTTTTTACCAGGAACTGCTGTTAAGGTGGCTAGAGGTGGGGGAGCATGGATACCAGCACAAATACGCAGCGGAACAGGAAAGACTGGCCCCCCTCAGGTCGTTCGGTGCGGCGGTGGATGCCAGAGGGGTGCAGTACTCGTCTGAGTGGGGAGTGGGATTCTCTTGGCAACTGGAAAGGGAGGTGCGGGATCGAGTGCAGGCGTTTGCTAAGGAGAAGAGGATCTTGACGGTTTTTGAGAGGCTTATGAAGTGTGACGTGACGGCGGGGATGCTGTTCCAGAAGGCGGGTGTTGAGCTGAGGAGGGCCGTGACGGCGGTGCCGACACAACCTGACTCCGCGGGTGGGATCGCGAGCATATCGGAGGTTCGTGAGGCGGTGGGTCTGCTGAATGGACTGGCACGGGGCACCCTGGACAGGAACACAGCAGTGGGTTTTGGCGTGTGTGAGATGGTTTATCAGCGGTGGCTCCGACAGGAACGTGATGGGGGAAACTACGAGTTAATGGAGAAACAACTGGCGGATGTGGTTGAAGGTATGCAACTGAGGTACAGAGTGGCGGGCTTGACACCAGTGGCAGCTTTGGACTTGGCTGGCAATTTCGGGAACCTTTATCTGATGCTGAAACACAAGGATGCGTCGTTGTGGGAAAAGAGGAGGCCGGTTGTTCCAGGATTTGCAGCTCCTGACAGGCTTTTGCAGAACAGGATCGGCCGGTGTTTGTGTTTCCTCCTCTCGGAAATTCCGGGTCACTTTAACGTTGCAACCACGCAGGAGATTGGCGGGCGGCTTGGTGAGTTCAATGCTGAACTTAACGAGGGAGACTGTGTGATGGCGGCGGGTTTCGATGTGAAAGAAATGTACGTCAGGCTGACGCATACTCAGGCTTTGCGGGCGGCGGAGTTTGTGGTCTCGGAAGTGATGCAGGAGGGATCTCTTTTGGTGAACACTCGTGGACGTAAGGGAGTGCAATGGTATGAGCCGGGCACTCCTGGAAAGGCGGCGGTACGAGTTTCTCGTGAACAGATCTTGGCGGGTGTGCAGTTTATTCTTGGCAACGGGTTTCTCTTTGTTGCGGGGACCCTAATGAGACAGACCTGCGGGATCGGGATCGGCGGGAAGGCAAGTCCAGGCTTGGCACAGTGCGTGTGCGTGTTCGGAGAGATGCAGTGGACGACTTCGCTGTGGGCTGACGGGATCCTTAGGCGTGGCGAGACGTTGACGGGAGTGAGGCTAATGGACGATTGCACGTTGCTTTTGAGAGGGCGGAATGTTTCAGTGGAACGAATGAAGCGGGTGTTCCGTGGCTATGTGCAGGATTGTTATCCAGAGGGAATGACAGTTGAGCAGACGTCTGACGGGCTTGAATGGACTTTCTGTGGAATGCAGTTGACCGTGACGGCGGGCGGAGTGAGTACTCGGCTGCTTCTTAAGAATGTGGCGGCTGGAGTTGAGACCGGGGATCAGTTGCAGTTTTTCCCGTTGGTGGCTTTCTCGTCGGCTTGCCCTCTGACACGGAAAAAGGCTTCGACGTTGAATGTTCTCTACAGGATCGACAGGCACTCCTTATCTTTGACGGGGGACCAGGAGAAGGCGATGGCTATCTCAGACCTGGCGAGGGAACTGGATTGGCAAGGGTACCCGGCTGGCTGGCTGTTTGAGGCTCTGGTGGGAATGGTGTCGAGGGTTCCTTTTGGCTTCTGGAATCGGCTAGTGAAGAAGTTGGCTCGTGAGAATGTGAGGCTCTAAAAAAGAGGAGGAGAATGAAGGAGAATGAGGAGCAGACTGAAGGGTTGGTAGTGGTGTGGTCGAGCTGTGGAAATGGGGGGCTCGATCGGGTCTGCGGGTGGTGGCCCTCGGGCCTGCGCATAGGGGTCAATCGTGGGGACCCCTGTGTTATTTGTATGTGATTTATGGCTACGGACAGTTGCTACCACAACATGAAGGCTCAGTTGAGCCGGACACAGTGGTGGTTTTGGGTCTGAGGACCAAGCTTTGGATGTTTAGTTATTGCCCTCTTTGGGGTGGGAATGATTTTGTGGGTTATCACCAGTCTTTTTGATTTGTATTACGAAAGCGTGGAAGTTTTTCAGAGATTTTTACGTGAGACAGATTTCACCAGAACTGAAATTTTCTTTGTATTACGAAAGCGTCAGACTTTTTCAGAGACTGTATTACGTCATCATCCCTTTGAGTCAGCACAACTGGTCAACTTTGGCTTGTATCTGATTTAGCATAAGTTACGGCACGAGTGCAACTAAGTTAGTTCTGCATATTTCCAACTGACGAGGACCCTGGCAAGGTCCGAAAAGTGCTTCTTGGAAGCCGTTGTAGACTCCGGTATATAGAAACTTCTTTATTATCGTTATATGCAAGTATCATTGTGCAACAGTTGAGAAAAGTGTATCCTACTTATCTGTTTTCAGTGTTATTTATCATCTGGTTTGCAGTGTGACATATCTGGCTATTGACTTATTTGTTATTCTACCTCTGGACATATTTATTATCAAACGAAAGAAGTTATTTTTCTACCGTTAACTACACTTATTAGTTTTCTTGAAAAATAAAAAAAACAGCAGGGGCGTTCGTCGATGACCTGCTCATACTATGCCCCACGATTTTCCACATGCGAGCTCAGCTGCACAAACTGCAGGCATTCTCACAATGGAGCGAACTCAAAATTAACCTTACCAAGTCAGCCATAACAGGCATAAAAAATGGGGTTTCCATACCCGAGCAGCTCCATAAGGACCTCAAAATGGTGGGAGTGGACGGTAGGCTAAGCCACTTCAAGATACTCAAACCAGACGACACATACAAATACCTGGGAGTACTACTGGCATTCACAGGCAGGTGGGACAAGGAGAAAGCAGCTGCTAAGGAAGAGATGAACCACAGAATACAAGCACTACTGCGCTCCCCACTAACGCCGGACCAAAAAGAATACTCCCTTCACTCTGCAATACTGGGGAAGTTCAGGTATGGACTGCACCTAGGGCTCTACACAGCGGGCGAAATAGACGACTTCAACAAAATAATAGGTGGGGCCACAAAGAACATACAAGGTCTGCTCCGCAACGGAACACCAAACACTTTCACCACACAGGAAAAGGAAAAGTTCGGCTTGGGCATGGTGCCACTCCAGGCAGTCTACGCCCAGTCAATTTGGAGCGGACTACTGGAGGCCATGCACAGCGAAGAGGACAGGGGAGCAGTACGGGGCCCGGCGTGGAGGCAAATAAACCTAAAGTCGAGACTCAGAATGTCCCACGTCAGCAGGTCCACCAGAGGACTGGTAGAATACCACTGCACCGCACGCATGAATTGCACAGACCTCGACAAACTCTGGGGGGGGCACCAGACAAAACACAACACACTGAGAAAACTCAATGCCCTACTCAGATACAACATTACGCCCCAGGGGACAGAGGGGATGCTCAGACAGCTCCAAACCCCAGCACCAAAGATAATGGAACAGCTAAAAGGGGCGACCAGAAGAAAGTCCGACAAAGAGATGGAAGGAACAACAAGGAAAACGAAAGCAGGCAATATAATGGATGGGGACCTACCGGCACCTCCAGACTGGCAGGCGATGTGCACAGACCAAACTGCCAGGCTCACAGTACCCAAGGACACGCCAACTGCGATAAATTTCACAACGTGCCTCAAACTATTCACACACTTCCCAGACCTAGTGTTCCTTACCACCCGGGATGGCCAACATGCGATTAGCCAGGCAAACGTCAGGGAACAATGCACAGATGCAGCCCTCAAAGCAGACCGCAGTGCCATAGCAAAAGGCCTGGCACACCTGTACCCATACCTATGCGAAGCCCAGCCTAGAGACATAGCGAAGCCGGGGGACTTTTATGATAGCAGCACAAACCGGCGGCTGAAGCAACAATACAGGAGCATACCCTGTGAGGGACCGCTGGACCTCCACACAATGCGAACCAACCTCCCGCGCCTCAACCCGGAACAACTACGGGCTAAAATGACGGAATGGGAGGCGAGGCTGGTCCCCAGAGAAGAGATTCACAGGCAACTCTCCCTGCACCCACTTACAAGGATTAACGAAATGGAGACTACCGGTCCAGTACAGGGGGAGGAGGAGGAGGAGCCACAAGACCTCCACACACGCCCACAAACTAAGTGGATAGATGAAATAGACCCCATGGCCGAAAAAATGGAGGCAGGCTGCTTTGAGAAAGGCCAAACGATAGACAAGCCGAAGGAGATTGTGGCAATGAGGACCCTACTCATTGACCCAACGGACCCCCACTCCCTGGTGACGCAGTATAGAACCCAGTGGAGGCACTCAGAGGGGGATGACTCCTACTCATGGAGTACAAGGGAAACCATAACTGACTACCTAAAACTTGCCAAGCGAAGGGGCCAAAGCGCGACCACCTTCCCAACCCTGAAAAGAAGACTGCGAACAAGGGGCTCCCAGGTGACTCACCCCACAGGTCTCAGAGAAATATTGGCTGGAAGGCCGCACCTGGGGCAGGCCTGGCCCACACTACATGCAGGAAACCTCACCCTGGACCCGACAGAAACCAACCCAGAGCAGGACATTGCGGACAATAGAGAACACCACTGCCAACTACGGCTGGAGGGGGAACTCGCCCACAGCTACCACAGAAATGGGAAGTACATAGGCACCCTCACGAAAGAAAAGCTTCTCAGGCTACACGAAAGGTACACCCAGGCAGTGGGTACCACAGACCACCAAACCCCACACCAACGCACACTACGCATTGAAATGTGGGAGGACCATAAGATACAGGTCTCCACGTTCGAGGAGGAAATAGGACACCTCATCATTAGGTACTCAAGCAAAGAAGAAAAGGAGGAACGAAAAAAGAACTTACAAAACCACTGGACATTCCCTGCCCATGATGCAAAGGGCACTACAACAGGCATTCGGAATTACTACTGAACTATTTGCCTCACCCCTCAATGTTCACCACAACACCACGACGTACTACGCCAAGTATGACAGAGACAAGGTGTTCGGGGCCAGAGGCTCAGCCTGGACGACAAACTGGATGAAATTGGGGGCCTACCAATTCAACCCAGAGTACACGCCACAGGACCTCAAAAAGGCACTGGACTTTGCCATTGCGGCCACCACCACACAAGACCCGGTGTTCGGGGTCGGAGTGTACCCGACATATGAGAAAACCCCATACAGGAAACTATACAACGCACACGCAGGGCACCTAGTACACGAACTATTTGAAATACCACAAGGCAAATTCACATTTCTGCCCCCTGACCACTGGATGGGTGCCACCCACCAACAAGCGAAACAGTGCAACTGGAATCTCAGGGTACTGATTGTTGCCAACAAAGCGGGATGGCAGGCCCACTGTGGGGACCCAGATGCTGCCGCGGATTGCATAAGGAGGGCGCTCACAACTTGCCCGCAGAGCAAGGTCCGCACGACCACAGCCGTCAGACAGCCAATGAGGGAGGCGAACCTGCACGACACGAACGAACCAAACCAAGAAGGACGCACCCCCAGTGTGGACTGTGTGGTGGACACAAGACCATGGCAGCGATACGAACTCCCGGAAATTAAGACAAAGGACATGACAAATGCAATGGGAAGAATGTGCAACACAGGGCCACACTTACGGAACGACCTCTGCCCCCAGTGCTACAACGTACAGGCAGAAGTTGAAACCTGGTGGGAGGACAGCCACCTCCATGTGGAAGAAGGACCAGCCAAATGGGAACTCCTCCCCGGAAGCAGGGGAGGTAAATGGGACATACACCCCCCCACCGTACAACAGGTGGTGGAAGCCAACACTTTACACACCAGGCTTACAAGACAGACTGACGCCCAAACGGTATGGGACAAGGTAGCGAGGTCAAAAATTGTCAGATACCCCACTGACTTCTGGCCCGAACACGAACCGGGGGTCCAAGGAAGGAGATGGGAACTGACAAGAGACCGAACAGAGGACCCCAGGAACCGAGCCCCGAGTGACACACCAGCCCAACTGACATACCCCCCCCCTCAAAGGGCACACGAGGCAACCTCGTACCTATACACAGACGGGAGCAAAAGAGAGATTGAAACAGAAGAAGGAGGCAAAGAATGGGCCTCGGGAGCCGCGGTATGGGACCCCAGGTCCGGAGAAGGGGAGGCCCACATGATTCGATGGGAAGGTGAGGACCAAGAGGTGAACAGAGCCGAGCTTCTTGCCATACAAAAAGCAGTGACGCTCCCGCCACCACCAAGTGGCAAAGGACTCACCATTTGCACGGACAGTGCCAATTCCATTAGACAACTGGAGAACATGAGAACGAAACCCCACAGCATGGAACACCACCGGCAAAGGGACCTCCTGTATGCCATACTGGTCAACATTGAGGCATTGGTAGCAGCGGGGCACACTGTCTCACTACTGAAAGTCAAGGCACACACGGGAATTGCGGGAAACGAAAAAGCCGACGAGGCAGCCAAGCAAGCCTGCACTACAGGGACCCTCACGCAGTAGTTCCGGCAGTTGGTGGGCTACTTACGATGCAAAATTCAGGGGGCAGAGGCAGTGTCATGAAATTATACAACCACCACACGATTTTCTCTTAAAAATATATAAATTAACTTTATAGTGGAGCGCCCCCTGAAAATTGCGCCTTGCGACTACACTTCAAGAGCCCTTAACCTCCGTTGAATACCTTTTGCTTCGTGCTGCACGGTATTCTTTTGAAGTTATTTTGATATTATTGATTGTTTACTAGTATAGTTTTCTTCGACCTTCGCCCTCGTCGGCATCTTTGGCTAGACCTTAAGCTCCCTTAACGCCTTTGCCTTCTTTGTTCGACTTCATTCCATTCGGTAATCCCTCTTCCCTCGTCTTCAACACTACGTCTTCAACACTACGATTGACTATACTACTTCAACACTACGTTGCGGTTTCCTTCTTTCACGTTCATCTCAAATTCCCATGTCTTCTTCACGTTTGCGCCGTTTTTAACCCTCGTTTCCCCCCCACGGAATCTCCTCGCAGGCATACAAGGAGCTCCTTTGCGTTCGCGCTTTAAAATGTAAAATTCATTTCAGCATGTTTCAACATTGTTCGTGCCTTGACTTCGAATATCGCGTGGGTGTATAGGTGCTCACCAAGTTTCAAGAAAGGAGAGCAAGCGACATGGCCGCCAACACCGAGGTGCGCACCTTTTCACGACTATCTTGTAAACCTCCGACAGATGTTCCGATAAATGCTGAAAAGG
>LGRX02026925.1:0-21487 GCA_001247695.2 Cymbomonas tetramitiformis | reverse complement strand
GCCCCCCGAGCAATGTTCTCGCCCGCCCTTATGCAATGAATACAGTTCCTCACATAGTTCACCTCCCGGGGCACCCAAACCAACAAACTTACAAGATAACCTGCACCGGTTACTCAACACTACAATACCAATAAATAACCACACACGGTGCCTAGCTAACTTAAGAGGACGGGAAAACAAAGCAGGAAACACTACACAATATGCAGGTAACTTAACATGGCATACTGATAACTCAATGCATTATACAGAAAGTTTAATAACACTTACACGGTGCTTAGAAAACAACATGCGGTTAACAGATAACACAAATAAACCCATATACTTTTCGAAGCGGTTTGCTGCTAATCTGAAGCGGGTCACGGCAAACTTAGCTTGGTGTTTTAACAACTCAGAACTGAATGCAATACACCGTAATAGTACTGATAAAAACTTGAAGCGGTTCCTGGATAAACAGACTTGGAGCTTAATAAGCTGGAGGCGGCATACGGCCAACTCAATACTGTGGCTTGATAACTTTAATAAGCCAACAGATAGATTGATGCGGACGGTCTCACACCCAAAGCGGTTTTCAGCACACTCACCAAGTAATGCAGGTAGCTTGAAATGGAATGCAGTCAGCCGGATAAGGACAACCAACAAATGTAAGCGGCTAAAGGATAAACAATCACAGGACTCGGGAAACCCGAAGCAGCATGCGGCTAACGCAACACGGAGGTTAGATAACTTTAATATGCCGATAGATAACCTGAAGCGGTCCGGTTCTAACTTAAAGCGGTCTTCGGATAACCTGCTTTGGCTTTCAAACAACCAATTGCGGAATGTAGCCAAGCGGGGTACAGATAAACTAATACGGAGCTCGGAAATAATGCGGCGATATATTGCAAATCTAACGCGGTGGACGGATACCTTAAAAAAGTCTGCTTTCAATCTGATATGGACCGAAAATAAATCTATACTTTCTGTCGGTAAAACTACAAGTCACCTTGAGAACTTAAGACTGTACTTAGTAAACCCAGCACGGACCGAGACATATTTTAAATGGAGATAATAATTGATAAAGACATACTGTAAGCGGCAGCATAATTATGACATATTACATAATGCGACACCTCTTGAGATGTGAGGAGAATATTAAGACACGAGCAGAACTGCAAAAAATCACTTACGGGCCCGCTATCATGCTTTTTCATTTAATGGCGGGACTTAGCAAAATGAAGTTGAACTCTAAACAATATTTTCCAGGGCCTAGAGTCATACAGTAATCACTCACCTTTAAGGAACCTCGACGTTAAGGAACCAGCCAGCCTTTGGGGGGGGGGTGGGTACCCAAGTTGATGAGAAAAGCTGGCTGGACTTTTTTTCTTATGGAATCACCCTGCGATAAGAAATATGGTGCTGGCTGACTATCTTAAGGGGCATTTCATAAAGTTCATATATATTAAGAAATCTAGGCTGGATTCTGGGAGGGTTGCATTCTTGCTACGAGCGTTTGACTTGACGGCACTAAGAATGATGGCCTTCAGTTCTAAATAGTCTGATTCAGATATGATATCATCGGCTAAGTCCTGCTTTAATTCTTTCAACTGTGCACGGCTCTCAGGGTCCATTTTCTAGGTTTTGAAAATTTTAAGAAATGTGGCTGGCTACGTAAGGATGACACGTGGATGGCTATGGAATGTGCTGGCTGGCTTAAAAGATCGCGGTCACTATTCTTAACAGATTCCATAGGACGCTGGCGGGGGTAGCAAGTCGATGAGAAAAGCTGGCTGACCTGGAATTTACGGTTTTCTTAAAGGTGAGTGATTACTGTAATACACTTATGTCCACTACCCGGTGGTACATGGGGATGTACCCAGGAGGGTCTGGGTACATAGCGATGTACCCAAGCTGCGCGATGTGTTTCAATGACTAAATTCATTACTGTGTCATTAATACATGTGAGATATATAGCTACGGGTATATATCGGGTTACAGTCAGAATGCTTTCACTTTCGGTGTTTGCATAAGTGTGCATAAAACATAAGTTAGTCTCGGCTTTATGCCGGAAACCCTAAACCTGTGACACCCGTACTGTACGGAGTATTAGTACAGATAACAGGAAGTGACACACGGTGTGTCACATCCAGCACACCACCCTGGACTATTACGGAGGAAGAGTTAGGGTGGAGCAGGGTTGTTGCAGTCAGAAAACACACCATCTCAAGCGGTGGAAACAATTCTAGAGGGGGCCTGTGCTCTTGGCCAGGGCGGTCCCAAATCTCTAGCTAGCCGTGCACACAGGGAGGCATCTTGGCCTTGAAGCTGATCTAGCAGGGCTACTAGCAGTCACAGAATAACTCTAGCCACTTTGAAAGGGGTCCACAAAGCAGAGTTCACTGTTGAAGTTGCTGTTGGCAATCTCAAAGTCCAGATTGAAGTCAAAAGTGTCAGAGTCAGGAAAACCAGAGTCCAGATTGAAGTTGTCGCCGGGGTCAGCGGGTCCAGAGTCCAGAAAGGCGGAGTCAGGGAAGAAGTCAACCGCGCAATTCTGACAATTGAAGTACTGCCCGCACACCACCGCCCGTGGAGCAATCTCCACGCCACAAAGTGCAGAGGCGGTGACGGTGTCGAGCAAAGCCATGCTCACACACATAAATAGAGCCGGCAGTGCTGCTGCTGTGAGGAGACTGCCAATCGACGGCGTCCGGACACCACCAACCCGTGGAGCGGGCGGCGGTGCGTCCACATGCAAGTCCTCGTCGCCAGATTCCGAGTCAGCCACGCTAGCCGAATCATGCGTGGAAGAAATGTACGGAGGTAGGGGGTTGAAGGATTGAATTGAAACCTGTGGCTCGGGCTCGAAGAAGCCCAATTTTACAGACATGCCGTCCATAAAGGACTGCTCGAAGGGGGTTTCGTCGTCGACGAACTGCTTCGGGAAGATTAGCGCGCTCTCGTCGCTTTCGGTTGTCGGCTGCGGTCCAGGCTCCGCGATGCTTTCGTCGATCACGACGGGCGTGGCCGTGCCGAAATGAACCTTCGGGAAATGTTGTGGAGCCGGCTCAGCACCACCGGCTACCTGCTTCAGCTCACGGAGAGCCGTGCGCGCCTCGTGCACGCGGGTAGCAAGGAGAGAGGGCGGAGAAGGCCTTAAGCCTGCGTACTGTGCCCGAAGGCCAATGTTGACGTCGTCCGCGAAGGTGAAGGGCTCTTCGTCGTGACGAACAACGGGTTGATCATGTTGCCCACAAAGTCGAGCGAAGGTGGCGTCGTCCTGGGCGTCGAAGGCGGTCTGGAACGCGGACACAATCTCGTCGTTCTCGTCGGCAGTCACCAAGTCGCACTCCGCGCATGCCATGTCGTCCGTGGGGCAATTCGCGGTGTCGTGGAAGTGTCCAGGTGGACAACGCGCGCACTCAGGGACGAAGGCGGAGGAGGCCACGTGGAACGAGATGTTGTGGGCGGAGTTCTTTTTGTAGTGGCTCTGACTCCAATTCCCTTCGGTCTTGAGCGGTCTCGCGGCGAAGCGGAAGATCTTTTGTCTGCCATAGCCTCCGACACGATTGTCGCGGCCATGGAACTTCCCGTCATCCCTCCTGTTGCGCTCATCACGCCAACGTGAGGGCGGAAAGGAGACACCCCGCTTACCGTCAGGCTGCTGGCGGTGGCGGTGAGAGTCAGCGAATCCAGAAAGAGGTTCGTCGTCCTTCGCGATTGAGTCCTTCAGCGTCACGAGAGTCGAGGCGGCGGCCTCCAACTGCTTCTCGAACTCCATGATGAGGCTTTGCACGTCAATACCACCAGAGTAAAGCATAGTCGGGGAAGTCGGAGGTGACGGCTTAGGCTGCTTCGCGCGGCCAACACCGTTCTCGCTCTCCCAAATCTCGAGGATGTGGGCGTAGATGTCCTCGAGGTCGACCTTGGCCAAGTCCACGTCGAGCCGAAGCGGCGTGGTGACCTTGTCGTACATGATGGGGTCGAGGGACGCGAGCAGCTGCTTCTTGGCCATCATGTCGTCGAGCGGACCAGAGGGCGAGTTGCGGATAGCCGTTAGGCAGGCGTCGAAGTCTTGGATTAACGGATCGGGGTCGAGGTTGGAGGCGAAGTGGATGGCACACAACTCCTCGTAGTTCCCAAGGGGTCGGAGAACTCGAGGAAGTAGCCTCTTCGTGACCTCAAGCAAAGCTCGCTTCCCATCTCGCGGTGAAGCACGTCCAGAAGCGTCCACCCAACGTCTTGCGGGTGAGTGAGGCCTCGTCAAAGACGTCAACGTCGTGAAGAGGATGGCGTTGTAGACGTTGTTGACCTCCTTGGTGGCGTCCGCCAAGTCGAAGAGGGTGTCGTTGGCGGTGTCCTTCAGCTCAAATGTCGACTGTAAAGATGTCACCAACGACGTCCATAGAACATTGCGGTCCGACTCGTCACCTCGGAATGCCGCATCCTTGGAGCCAAGAGCGTCTCGAGATGTTCTCTTGATTAAATCCACGTCCCATGATGAATTCTGAACGGCCACGGCACGTGTCCGCTCAGGAGCCGTTAAAGTAGCCGCCGGAGATGCAGGCGTCGGCCGATAGCGCATCCCAACGTCTCGGGAAAAAATTGTGTCTAGACGGATCCGGTTGTGAGCCCCCATGGGAGGCGTAGCGTGCGAAGAAATACTCATGATAAAAAAATCCTATAGGTGGGTACGTCGGGGTAAGGTGGCGATGGCGCGGAGAGGAGGAACTCGCGGAAATGGTGACGGCAAAAGCAGTCAAAACGTCCGTAACTGTGAAATCCCAATTGTAGAAATGTGGAAGTCGAAGTACACGTTGCGCAAGAAGTCCGCGACAAGGAGTGATCAATTCCAGTCAAAACGAAAATCCCGTGGACATCCAGAAAATCACGTAGGGTACGCTGCAGCGATAAACACAATTGCTCCGTAACGACGCGCGCTTCAACCGCGAGTCCTCATAGCGCAACCATCAAATGGGGCCCCCAACGCCCCACCAAGCGGAGGCGTTTAGCCAATCATGCTACCAAAAGTAGTGGAAGGTGCCTGGCGCACCATAACCTGTGAGATATATAGCTACGGGTATATATCGGGTTGCAGTCAGAATGCTTTCACTTTCGGTGTTTGCATAAGTGTGCATAAAACATAAGTTAGTCTCGGCTTTATGCCGGTAACCCTAAACCTGTGACACCCGTACTGTACGGAGTATTAGTACAGATAACAGGAAGTGACACACGGTGTGTCACATCCAGCAATACATGAAAATATATTATCTTAAGACCCTCCCCAGGGTGCCAATATATCGCAGGGCTAATTTTGACTCGATAGCATATCCACTCGTGACGTTCCGAACTCGGCAAACTCAACTTTTCATAGGGGCAATGTACGAGATACCGGCTGCTTTAACCGACATTTTGAGGATCAAGGCGACCTCGGATGAAAATTTTGATAAGACACTACGGAAAGATCAGGTCGAGAACTTGACAACATGGGTCCTCAAATTTTCAAAGGGCCGTCGAGGAGGCAGGTAGTATACGCAAAATTCCAGTCATTGCGGTAGAATCGGCCCTTTTTCGGTAAATTCTAAGAACACATCGAACGCCATGACGTTTGAAGCTGAAACTTTTGGATGAAACGCCCACCCAATGAATGGCACTTGCTTTTTAGGGTACTACATGATGCACGAACGTTAGATTTGGCGATGCTATTGTTTAAGGAGCACTTATTATGAGGCATCCACATCGATGTACCCAAGGGATGTGCCCAAAAATATCGACTTTTCATTTTCTTTCCGGCGGCATACGGCGGTAGCCGGCGTTTGAGTACACGTGATCAAATAGCCGGCATGCGCGCATCCGCTTATGAGGAATCGGTTCAGGGTATTGTCAAGACATTTGCCCATGCGATCGGTGCACAAATGACACGGGAAAATCTGCATACGTTGGGCACATCGTGATGTACCCAAGGCCGGGTAGTGGACACTTAGCTCACAAGAGACCTAAGGCATGCAAAAGGATCAGTAAGGGCGCCTTGAAATACATGATACAAAACCCCCAAATGGCATGGCTCTGGGAGAGGGCACGGACCCAAAATACAAAGAAATCTAAAATGAAATCACCCCTAAAAATAACGAAACATAAAATCCACCGCAAGAAGGGCAATGATACCGAACAACATAATATGCCTGAACCTGATCAGATGTTAAGCGGTGGAGCAAGCACCGAAGATAATGCAATAGATGGAAATAGGATGGCCACGGAATCACTGTTCTCAGAAAAGGGGTGGTTAAATGCAACTCATGTTGGTGACGTAATGAAAATCCGGGACCCGAGTACCATTGCCCCCATGGACGCATGATGACCTCCCAGACATGATGCTAAAAATGACATTGGAGGACCAAAAATTCACACAACTCATTATCAGTAGACTCAAGAAATATGGCCACACACAAATAGGCGTGTGTGACAATATACACTGGCGCCTCATAATGATCCGCTTGTCATCACCTGGGAAAATAGAAGCTTACATATATGACCCTTTTGGAGATAAAGCCGAAAGAGAAACCATCAATACGATTGTGGTAGCACTCAGAACTTGGCTGGAAAATCTCAAAGCCACCACAGAATATAAGGTATCCACAATTACCATTAGCAAAGATACATTTCAAACAGATACATACAACTGTGGCACATGGGTAGCAAAAACTGCTTTCAGATGGGTCCAGTGGAACAGAGGTTCCCACCAGACCTCATTTTTCGAGTACCTAAAGTATGACCTATGTAGCGGGGAGTATGGCGACAAAACAATGCAAAAGGAAATACATAAATATCGATTAGAAATCAGGAAAGAAATAGAGCTGCTGGACAAGAATATCCGCAACACACTGGAGCTCAAAAACCTGGAGCCCACTGGAAATGACGCGGTAACCAGCGGCCCAACAAATATGACTTCACCTTCCCACCATATCCTCACACGGAGAAACGACGATCGCTCTTAATTGGAAGATGCGCTCTAAATTGGAAGATTTTTTGAAGGTCATTGTTTTGATGTTTTTTACATTATTTTAAACATATCATGCCCAAAAAATAGGGTGGTTATAATTTTGGAAGTTTTTCTCATCGTACGAGGTGGGGTTTTCAGAATTCTTACGCGTGACTCTTAGGCATATTGAGGAGTGTTCGAAAAATCCACATATGGTATTAGATCGAGATTAAAGGTTATAAAATGGAAGTAAAAAGGGAAAAATATGTACCTATTTATCGTATGTTTGATATTTTCATCGATTTCAGCACAATTTTGCCAAAACCCCCCTCAAACCCTATGCTTTATCACACGCGTATTCACAAAGGGCGGGTAACATATGTAAAGGTTCTTGCTAATGGACCCGTCACGTGCTATGTTATAATGTAGTTTGCCATAAAACATATTTGAACAAATAAAATATCAAGCACTTGCATCTCCGTGCAGATTTCTGGAGCAAATGGCCCTCTAGCGGGGGAAACCCTAAGTGGTAACACCAATTTAGGGTGTAAGCACAACCACATATGTACATGCATGCACATACGAACTCTTGACTGCACTTATTTACTCTTCAGAGTTCTCCAGCAGTGCTTTTAAAAGCTCAGCTTTCTCCTCACAACCTGGAATTCCGCCTTGAACACCAGATTTTGCGGTCTCATCCCAGCATGTCAACACCTCGTTCACGTCAAATGTAGACTTCATGCGAAGGGTGCGGGCACCCCGTACGAAAGCTCCAGCCTCACAGAGTTGTTCTACCGTCTCGAACGTTCTCCGTGACTGTGCTGGCAACCAGAACTGCCAGGTTATCTCCTTCCGTGAGGCATGCTGCCCCACCACCTCCACGAAATGGAGTGGGAGTGACTTACCGCCGTCCGGGAGCATAACGTTGAACCAACACTTGTCGCTGGCTTCCCCGCCTGCAACGGTCACGGCATAGCTGCCCACAGTCATGTCCTCGAACCGGTAGTCGGCTGCCAAGTGTTCCTTCTGCGATGCCAAACGCATCCCACGGTCATATAGACTCTCGTCAACACCGGAGGAGTGCTCATCGTCGCCATCATCCGTGCCCTCACTGCTGCTGGGCTGTTTCTGCTGTTTTGGCTGCTTTCCAGGCTTCTTCTTGCGCGCTGCAACCTGCCGACTCCGACTGCGAGTGGCAAGATCCATCTCCATATCAGTATCATCGCTGTCGCCTTCGGAGGCGGGTGAAGTTCTGCGCGCCCTGTTTTGCCTTTGTGCGCCTGAAAACCTCTTGCGAGCAGCAGGTGGAGCTCCTCTCCGACTCCTCTTTCCATTTGCTTCACGCACACCTGCCTCTGCACGAACTGCGGGAGCTTCTTCAGCAGCTTCTTCTGCCTCTGCACGAACTGCGGGAGCTTCTTCACCAGCATCTTCTGCCTTCAAAAGCTGGATCAGGCGTTCCAACTTCTTGGTCTTGGTCGTAAGACCCCGCAGTTCAGCATTCCGCTCAGATAACACTCGGTGTAAGTGTTTATCCTCGTACCTGCGTAAGCGAACCCTGGTTTGAAACTTCTCTATACACTTCGTATTATCTTCGCATACTCTTACACCGCAATGACGGACTCTCACGACGACGAGACTAGAATCCTGAGGGAAGTTTTTCCCTGGATGAGTGAGGGTTTTTTTAGCGAAAATCAAGAACAAGGAACGACCTCTTCTACCGTCGTTCCGAACACACCAGGAACAACGGACTCGGACGACGAGGTTACAATCTTGCGGCAGGTTTTTCCTTGGTTGCAAAGCTCCACAACAGCGACACCTGAAGACGAAGCGACGACTTCTTCTACCGGGAATCAAAGGACTCCCGCAACACAGGAGCAAGCCGCCACCACCACCAACTCGGAAAGAGAGGAAGGAAACAAGTGCGTCGTCTGCTTAGAAATAGTTTTCCCTGCGGAAACGTGGGTTTCAGGGTTAGGATGTGACTGCAAAAACGTGCTGTATCATCACCCTTGTTTCCAGGCCTACTTGGCAAGTTGCACGGATATTGCAAAATGCCCTTGTTGTAGGAAGATCTGGAGCTAGAACAAGAAACCTACCTGACTTTGCTTAGACACTTGAAGGACAATAATGACAAAATAAAATATAAATAAGGTATAAATGAGATCGCACTAGGCTGGTAAACGGTCGTCTTACCTTCTGGAAATCAGCTCAGTACAATACTTGGCCTCGCGCATAAAAGCCACAACCTCGTTGATGTCAATATTTTTCAGGACTTCTTTCTCCACCACTTGTTTCTTATGCGTCACGCCGTCGAAACATACATTGAACTGCTCCGCCTTAGCATACCGCGTCTTCAAGAGCCCATCGCATTTGACTGTAGATGCGCGGGTATGCGCACGTGTCAGCAGCAGTGAAAGGTCCCACTTCGGAGGTAATCGCTCGGGATGTCGCTCTCGCACGGCCTCCACCTTCAAAGGCAAGGGGAAGGTTGCTTTCAATTCCTCGTGTCGTTGTTGGCTCACCAGATCTGGCGTTGCGGCTCGGAGTCCCAATAGACAGCTCCGCGTTGTTTGCTCCATGTCCAATACCTTGTTTCCCTTCCCCTTGCGCTTCCATTCCGGGTTGTCCATATAGCCCGGGGCGGAGTCGACGTCGGGATAACTGGTACAAATAATCAGCCCAAGGTTCGGGTCCTCGTCCACGCCACTTGGTAGCCATTCCTTGAACCTGTCACCAAACTTGTACTTCGCTCGGACGAGCTTGTCCGGAGCGACGTAAAAGCACCAAGTATGCACCTTGCGGTCTCGTCCAGCGTGGCCACCAAACTCTTCGTTCAAGTGCGGGTCGATCCACGATTTGAAGTCCAAGTTGCAGCCGACGACGTACGTGTGCTTGTTGATGGTTGTTATCGTCCAGGCAAAGAGAAAGGCAATCCATTGTTCCAAAGATATGAACCAGTGGCCTTTTTTATCCGCGGTCTTACCCCACAACAGCATCTTCAGCAACCCGAAAAAGCCATCGACGTCGTTGTGGGAGTGGCCTACGGGCAGACGGTGTAGGTAGATCTCTTTGTACAGCCCGTGGTGAACCAGGATGCAGAAGAAGGCGAAAACATGCCGGTTCCAGTTTTCCGACCCTCCGTCCATTTGCACGTGGCATGTTTGCCGAAAGTGCCGCTCCGTGTTCTCCACCACATACCGTAGCAGAATATTGAGCGTCGTGAGGCACATGTTCACGTCTTTGCCAGGAACCCATGGCATAAGTAAACACATGCACAACACCGTGCCGTGCATCACGACTGCTTGCAGATGAAGGTGGAAGAAACTTCCAGCTTTGTCGCTCATCGCCTTGACCTTCACGGGGAAGTGCGGACAAACGGTGTTGTTGTTTGCCGCCCCGTCGAAACAATACGAGTCACTGATGCCGAACTGGTTGGAACTATCAGCACGGGTGTTATTGTACTGAGCTCTCTCATTTCGATAATCACTCCGGTGCGCGTCGTTAAGCGTCTTCCAGTCCTCCAGGTCCTCCAAGTCCTTTACAGCACGGCGCTGCTTCGTCAAGATTTCGCATGTCGTGCACTTACCTGCACAATCCTTCCGCTTGCGCATGGTAATATGCTTCGCGCGGAGGTACTCGCGCAGATACTTGCGAAACTGCGTGATTTTAACCTGATAAACGCCGCGACGCATAAGCTTGTATGCGGCATAACTATCGGCTGGTCGGATCGGATTCATTTGGAGTTTGCCGTTTTGAGGTTGTGGCTCCGCCAACGGCAAAATCTCGTGAGCAGCGTACTCCAAGAAATAAGTCCAGTTCAGGTTCGTCGGGTCGTTGTACAGCGTCAAATTCCTCTTCCTTGTGCTCTCCAGCATGCCGCCCCCACACACGTGCGCGTGCCACTTGAACCATGTGCTTTCGGGAATAAAGTGCAGTCGTCGAAACGCATCCTTGCAGACTTTCTTGCCCAGGAACGTCAGCGAGTCGAACATCTCTATTTCAAGCTTCTGCGATCCGGGCTTGAACCTACGCGCACGAGTAAGCTCCGCGATGATGTTCTCCTTGAACTGGCGACCGTTTAGCGTAGACTTCTCACGTAAGTACGCCTGCACGGGACGATACTCGAATTGGGACAGACAGCGCCTCCCACACCTGCATTCGTTGGCGGGGTCCATCAGATCCCCGATCTTTGTCACGCTTTCCGCAGTATTGTTGGGCCCATATCCCGACGTTTTGGATTCTGCTTCCGGTTCGGAACGCTTCGCCTTTCTTGGGTTGATGGTTTTCGTCTTGCATATAAAGTCTTCCACCGTTTCATAGTAATAATCTTCTGAACCAGAAGAATTAGACGAAGCGCTAAGCTCAGATTCGCCTTCAGAGCACGACGAGCATAACATATTTCCTTCCTTCCCGCTTTAGCGACTTGGCGCTTTCTCAAATGTTTAAGCTTCAAAGTTTCAAAACTAATGACCGGCGCGACGTTCCAGGCGTTCGAGCGTTTGATTGCCTTTCAATCGTCACATGTAGTCAGATCGCACTAGTCACATCACTAGTGCGATCTGATTTCGCACTAGTCGCGCGACTAGTACGGACTAGTGGCGTGAGTAGTGCGTTAATAGTGTGGTACTAGCGCGGTACTCGCGATATGCTATCTTTAAGAATTGATTTTCACTATCGCAAGTATACTTTTCTGTGGACACAACTTTTTATCTTCTTTCTTCTCACTTACCATACTCCTACGTAATCATGTCTGACGAAAAACTCTTTGGTGAAGGCTTCAAAGCGCAATCGGTGGAAGACCTTGACAACAGCGGCACACAAGAGGTCCGAAACTGCGCCAAGATCCTTAAACGCTTGTTGACGGACGAGCAGCTGGAAACGATTTTCCCCATTTCGGGGAACAAAAGTCAACTGTCCGGAACGGGGTCGGAGGTGTTGCTCACTCCCGATATCATTGAGAACTGTTTTGAACACTACACGCCGGACGACGCGGCGTGTTACCGCAACCTGGCGTCGTGGCAATTTTTGAAATCGGTGACGCAAACCCAGTTCGTGGATAAGCTGGAGGAGGCGGAGAAACGAGGCACAAAACCAGGATTGTATGATATTTTCACAATGGCGAACGCGGCGGAGAAGAAGGAGGAGGCGAAGAAGGAGGGCGATGGGGAGGAGGAGGACGAGTCGGAGGTCGAGTCGGAGGAGGAGGCGAAGAAGGAGGGCGATGGGGAGGAGGAGGACGAGGAGGAGGACGACCAAGAGGACGAAATTGAGATCCACTGCGCACAGCCCGCCGCAGAGGACCCAGAGAAGAAGTACACGACCTTCGCAACTAACAACGGTTTTGAGGTGATCTACAAGGTGGACGAGGAAGGGGTCCAGCAGCCCGCTGGACTCGAGAAATCGGACGAGGACAACGACCGGTTGGTTCTCTGGAACTACGCAGAGAACTTGCTGCAGAAGGCGGTGCTCACATTGGTGCGAGTGCATCAGTATTTCCCGCATTGTGATAAGCATCTGGTGCACGTCAATAAAGAGTTCCAAGTCCCCAAGCAACCGGCGGAAGAGACCGTCGACTTTGATATGGAAAACTACCGCATCCTGAAGAGGGTGTTGGCGCCAGCAGCAGCCCTGCCAGAGCCAGCAGCAGAAGAAGCAGAAGCAAATGCAGAAGCAGGAGCAGCAGCAGCAACAGCCCCAGCAGCAGAAGCAAAACCAGAAGCAGCAGCAGCCCCAGCAGCAGAAGCAAAAGCAGAAGCAACAATGTAAGAGCAAGAGTCTGAAGAAGAGAAGCAAAAGCATAGCAAAGAAGAGCGGAAGAAGAAATAAAGAGGCCAGGCAAAACCGTATGTGCAGCAGCCAGAGCAAAACCAGAAGCAGCAGCAAACTATGGACACGGGGCATGAAGCAAAACCAGAAGCAGCAGCAGCAGCTCCAGCAGCCCCAAAGCAGCTGAAGGGCTAGGAGAAGCAGCACTAGCCCAAGCAACAGCACGATTGATCGCAGCAGCAGCAGCAGCAGCAGCAGCAGCACACAGAGGAGTCTGACAGCGAGACCGTCAGCCAGAACTTGCTGGGAGGAAAGGCGGTGGATGAGAAGGAAACGCCATCGCCAGGTGAGGACGACCTGTCCAATATCCGTGTGTTAATGCCCGAAGGATGGGAGATGGACATGGAAACGGAAGGGTTTTGCGTGGCACGGGTTGAGGGCGTCGAAGTTTCCCCTCAGGAGCACGATGGATGCGTGACCGGGGAGTGGTTGAATAACTTCGCCGACCTGAATTCAGAGGACCGGGATGCACGCTACGACAGTAGTAGGTGGATAGGAGACGTGGATCGGAGGTGTTTTCTGGGGAGGATGATTGCGGAGGTAGGGAGGCAGGTCATTGCAAACCCAGGGTGGAAGCGCACGACCGTGCGACTGGACGTACTTCGCAAGGGGAAAGGTGGGATGTCTGCGTTGCTGACGCTGCCCGGGGCTGATCTGCAGAGCCCGCATTTAGACGGCACAGAACTCTCCTTAATTTTTTGCTTCACTCCAGGGTACCCAGTGGGGATATTTCCGGGTTCTCACATGCGGTGTGGTGCAAGGGAGTCCCTTTTTGTAGGGCAGGCATATGAGGTATTAATGTTCCGGCGTGGGGTTTTCCACTTTGGGGAAGCCTACCCTGGCTGTTCCTGGCCGACGATTCCGTCGAACGCCGTAAAGCTGGGGCCGAACGTCCGTCGGGGGCACATTCGTACGTGGATAGGTCATCGGATGTGCCCGTGTACAACCTGACAGAGTTTACGGTGGAGTACGCAACTCGCCGGCGAAGCAGGCGCTTGGAAGGCGAGGACGTTGCCAACCTCTTGGGCGTCGACTACAACGTCATCTTCGACGGGGGCCTCGCAATGTTGGGCTCCGAAGTGGTCATCCTCCATTCTTCTGTCACGGAGGAGAAGGTGGAGGTCGGCGTGATGGAGACGGGCGCCCTCAAGACGGTGCCCAGGGCGGAGCTGCAGCCGGTGACGAAAGCGGGCATTCCCGTGAAGGGGAATTTCGTCACCCGGTTTTACGGGCCGAAGAGCGGCCTTATGGACACGGGCATCAAGCTGCAGGTGTTCGGGGGGGCGGACGTGCTGTACCCCGACAAGACATCGGGCCTGGTCTGCACGGGAATGCCCGTGCTCCTGAAAGAGGACTACGAAAACCTGCCCATGGCGCACGGTGGGGTGCTGCGCCTGGGGTATGTGCTGCGCACCAACGGCGGCCAGACGCAGGGCCTGGTGTTCCTGCAAAAAAGCTCGGGGTTTGAGGGGTGGGACTTCCAGGTGCTGCAGTTGCCATTGGGACGTGGATCGGAGGCACTGCTGGTGAGGGACGAGAAGTTCATGGCCCTTCACCCCCGCCCCCGCGCAGCAGCAGCAGCAGCAGAAGCTCCCAGGGACGTCAGATTGCCTTGACGCAGGCTGACCTGGAGAAGGAAAAGCGCAGCTTGATGGCGTTCCGGTACGCCTTTTCTCAGGCAATGGGCGTGATCATTCAGCGGACGCGGGATGCGGCCAAGATGACCGTGGCGCAGATCAGCCGCGAGGGGGCTGGCGGTGGGGGAAAAGGTGGGGCGCTGACCACCAAGACCCTGCAAAGGGGTATGGCCAGGGAGGTGATCACCTTCAAGTGGTCAGGCAACCAGGAAGACGCATGCAACTTCCCGAAGGCTGAGGAGCAGAAGGCCAAGAGCGCGCAGAAGACAAGGGCGAAGAGCGTGAGCGGCCACAAGCGGCAGCGGGAGGAGAAGGTCGCGGCGGAGGAGGAAAAGGCGAAGCAGGCGAAATTGGAGGAGCATGCGGAGAAGATGAAGTACGCCGAGAAGCTCCGCCTGACCGAGCTGAAGGCGAAGCATGCGGAGGAGAAGGCGCGGAGTTTGGAGAGGGCGATCGGGGGAGCCACTCCAGCTCGGTAAGGCTGGCACTGGTTTTACCACTGGTAATACCTTTACCGGTATTACCCGGTAATTTTACCGGTAATACCAAGGCCCATAATCCTTTACCATGCTCTAGTGTGGTAAAGTGCCAAATTCCCAAAATCCTTTACCATTGGTAATACCATTTTGGTATTACCATTGGTATTACCACCTGGAATCACGATTTTACCCCATTTTACCCCTGTGTTACCATGAATCCGTGACTACCATACCAGGTCACCAGCCGCCATCCATGGGTAGTGGTTCCGTGAATTCGTCTCATCGAAACTTTACTCAACATTTTCGTTGACGGGCCTGCGTGGCGGTGTCATACCCATTTAAAAATGTCGGAATCGGACATTTGGGGCAGTGCGCAAAAGTGTGTGTATAGATAATGTCCTCGTGGGGGCAGTGCGCAAAAGTATGTGTAGAGAGAATGGCCTCGTGGGGGCAGTGCGCAAAAGTGTGTGTAGAGAGAATGGCCTCGTGGGCAAGGTTTTGAGAGTCCCTCGCACGTCGGTATTACCACGGTATTACCCAGTAAAGTATTACCGGTAATTTTACCGGTATTACCAAGGCCGAAAATCCTTTACCCGGTAAAATGCCAGCCTTACAGCTCGGGGGGCCACGGAGGAGCAGGTGAAGCAGGGCGTGCTCTTGAAGGAGAAGGAGCTCCGGGCGGAGTTGGCGGAGGCCGAGCGGCAAAAGGAGGCGAAGGTGTGCGAGGAGCTTCGCCGTCTGTTGGAGCAGCAGCGGAAGGAGCGGCTCCAACTGACGGCCGAGTCCGCGGAGGAGCGAGGCCGGCGGATGGCGGCTGAGCATTTCACCGCGCTGCTGGGGGAGAAGGACGAGAGACACACGTCCGACCTCAAGCAGGCGTTCGCCTGCAACGCCGACCTGGCGAAGGAACAGTTGAGCAGACAGGGCGCCCATATGGCGCTCATGTTCAACATGTATTCGCAGTTCACCAGCCTGGCGGCCGGTCGGTCGGGCCAAGGGGAGAACTCCGCCGCCCACGAAGGCATGGTGGCGTGTACCCAGCACCTGCTGAGCAACACGGAGCAGGGAGGCCAAAAAGGGAAGCTCAAGGAGCTCATGGCTCCCCCGGCGGTCCCCGGAAAAAGGACCCCCGCAGAAAAAGATACGCGGAGACGAGCTCCGCGCATTTTTATCGGCTTGCCAGAAGGCTGCAAAACAACTCGTAGCCGATCCGAAGAGCGAGAACGACGATACGGTGGCGGCTGCGGAGATCGAGCTCAGCATCCACAAGGAGATCGTCTCGGGGGGTGTTGATCCCGAAGAAGGCGAGGAGGGCAAGTCCGAGAAGATCCTCGAGCTTTTCCACTCGATGGCGGGGAAGTAGTTGTTATTTAGTTTTGCTATTGTTTACTACTTGACAGTACACTTCAAAATAAGTGCATCCCACAAGCATTTGTTGCTGACTTGTTTGCCACAAGCATCCGTTCTTGACTTGTTTCCCATGCATGCACAGCTCATGATCATGTTTAGTATCATTTCATAAGCATAAAACAAACTATAACTCAAACCACTCCGAACTTGCTATCTGTTTCGCACGATCACGGGTTAGTCGGGTACATACGTAAGGAAACCCTATCCAATTCAAGCGACACACGGCCGTACGGGGCACCCGGCGATGAACCAACGACATTCCGGTCACTCATGATCATTTTGGAAGCATTTCATAAGCATATAACAAACTATAACTCAAACCACTCCGAACTTGCTATCTGTTTCGCACTATCACGGGTTAGTCGGGTACATACGTAAGGAAACCCTATCCAATTCAAGCGACACACGGCCGTACGGGGCACCCGGCGATGAACCAACGACATTCCGGTCACTCATGATCATTTTGGAAGCATTTCATAAGCATATAACAAACTATAACTCAAACCACTCCGAACTTGCTATCTGTTTCGCACTATCACGGGTTAGTCGGGTACATACGTAAGGAAACCCTATCCAATTCAAGCGACACACGGCCGTACGGGGCACCCGGCGATGAACCAACGACATTCCGGTCACTCATGATCATTTTGGAAGCATTTCAAACCAAAAACAAAAAAAAAAATTGGAAGGAGTGGCGTCTTCCAATTTCGAGCGCTCGTCGTTGAGAGGTGCCACACCTAAAAAGCAGATAGAAACTCTGATAGAAACTTTCAGACTGGAATGGAAGACACACACCACTAATGAAACAATTGTTTCAGAAGCCATCGAATCACATAGGAAATATCATCACACCTCGAATACGAATAACACCAACATTCAAATTCATCTCCTTGTGATAAATGAAATATGGTCAACTGCGGTCCACATAATTCCAGAAAGAAAGATTATTTATTGTGATTTTGATATTTCTACCAATAAACACCAGAAAGACAGTTTCACACCTCTCCCACAAGACCTAAGTGTGCACCGCATAACCTTGAAACTGGGAGTACACCCGAACAACATGGGGGTTTTCAAATTTACACTAGCCCACAAAGCCTTCCACATCCTGCACAACACTAAATTCTTCTCGGCAGCACAACTAAACAGAGATCTACTATACGAACTTGAAAACCTAAACATTAGAATTCTTCCGCAAACGGGCAGAGAAGCTAGAATAACCAAACACGAAAACAACAAAGCCATCTCAACCATACGACAATCATTAAGATCTCACCTCCCGAAAATTGATGCACATCCTACAAAGCCAAATCCTGAAAACAAAGAGTGTAAACCTACCTACACTGCTTATAACCACCTCATCTCAGGCAAAGGAAAACTTTCTAGCGCACACCACGCACATGGATACCGCAGGAAACACTCTCATAAACAAAAGAGAATAATCCAAAAAACCAAATGCACAAACAAAATCTTTGATTGCGAAAACATTTATGACGCAGATGGCAGATGCATCTTACAAAAAGCAAAACACAAAAGCGTTAGTAAACAATCCGAAGAATTAGACCGACTTACAAAACTACAACTAGCACAACACTCTGACAGTCTGATTATAATGGGTATGAATATGAGAGGCCTCCGACACCACAAAGAAGATAACGACAGTTTGGTTAAATTAGAAACAATCTGCAATCTTTTAATTGACAAACGGGCCGATATAATTTGTATATCAGAAACCAAGGTGAATACTGAAAACCTTGCATTAATTAAAACCCTAATGACACAAAAAGGAATTCAATTCCGCACATCTCATGTAAACGAAAGAGCTTCCATTGGTTCTATGATCTTATGGAACCCGATAAGTTTATCACTTTCCACCTCGGTTACCACAATTGATGGTGATGCAAAAAGGGAAGTAATGACAAAAGTTTCAGGAAATAACGGTCTGGAGCTCTACATAGCCAGCGGTTACATGAATGATGCCACACTAGTAGATGAACAAAAGGAATTATATGACACACTCACTGACTGGGCAGGAAAGGCAGGAAATAATCCAAAAAAGGCCTACATAGAGATAGGTGACAAAAACTGTACTATTACCCCAAATCAGCGGGTGTCAGGTGGAAATTACATGTCATATCAAGAGCATGCACTTCATAGCGGGTTCGAGCTTCATTACTCGTACTAGCAAGTTCCAAAGGCTTGGAATCTTTTGAAACCACGCCCGTGCTGCGCGGAGACCGGTCCAATGGGGTTCCAAGCCGTTGAACCTCCGATTTCAGACTGCCGACCTCAGACTGGAAAGTTCCAAAGGCTTGGAATTGTCCAAAATGAATTCCAAACCGTTGGAACCGCCTTGGACCGACGACTTCGGTCATACGTAATCCGAGGACATAGGTCCAACGGCTTGGAATCGACCAGGACCCATTGGACTAACAAATTTTGGTCCAGCCCCTTGGAACCCCGTAGGACCGTCGGCTTGGCACCCCATAGGACTCCTAGGGAAAAACCCAAAGCTTCACCTTGTAATTCCCGGCGGTTTCCAAAGGCTTGGAATTTTACCAAATATTTTCAGGACGGTTCCGGGCGCCCGGAATGGTGCCGTCCAAGCCTTTGGAATAATCCCTATTATGTCGAGAAGAATAAGCATCTCCTAACTTATTTCAACAATGACAAATGTTCCCTCAATGAACTGATAATGGACCGTAACCCAAACACAGAAATTTTCACACATGTTATATCCAAAAACTCAAAAGCAAAGCTCACCCATATCATGGCAAACTCTACTATGGCAGAAATGACAGTTAAATCTGGATGGACGGAGGAAAACCCTTATATCATCTCCGACCACGGGATAGTATGGGCTGAATTTAAGCTCCCTCAAAACGACACTAAACCTGAGATAACTTCAGATACTACTTTGCCAACACCTAGATTTAATGGTGCCAAGGAAACCACACATGATGAGACCCAGGTTACCCAATCAGAATGACAAACAAAAACACGGATACAAAAAGGAAAATAAGCAAGAAAGATATTGTAGATCTCCTTGAAGCAAACGGATACAGCACAAATGAACTTGTGCACGCGTGCATCAATAAAAACAAAGCAAGAGACGCTATCAGCACCATCAAGGGTGACACCACTGATCTCGACCTTAAACGGGATAATACTGACGGCAGCCCCATAACAGTGAGCAAGCTCATAGCTAAAAATAAAGAGACAGACAACATAGAACAATGTCTAAAATGGCACAACAAACCCAAGGAATGGTGGATTCACCTTAATAGCCCATGGCATGCAGCTCATTTACTCTCTAGAGGAAAGGGGATGCCAGAAGGTGGTCTCAACTTAGGCCATAACGACAAAGATAACATCTGGCATATAGGTTCGCCACACCTACTAAATAAGAAAGATGTAAATGCCTATCTCAAACGACACCTTTCATTCAGCTCACTGGAAGCTAAGAAAATCACGAAATCCAGCACAGATGATCACATGACCAGCTGGGATATTCTTCTACAACCCCATATGCCTGCTAAATTCTGGAACCTGTACGGATCTGAGATGCATTCGGAAAAAATAGACTGCACCACCCATTTATTCCAATACGCTACAGGCTGGGTGTCCTACACTGAAAGACTACATATCACACTCGAAATGGATAATGGATCGGAAGCAGCTAGAAACGGCGGCACTGGCCTCAAGGAAATGCACCCTGACGCGACATGGGATACCCTGCACAAATTGGCACATCAGGCGGCAAGTGACGCCTTTGGCACCAAGAATCTGAACAAAAGTGGGAGGTCCGAAAAACCATCAGCAGTATCTAACTATATATACAAATGGCTAAACACAGTACGCCGCACCATCAAATATTTGGATACAAGAACTCATGTTAGCAACATTCCAAAGCAAGCCAAAAAGGCTGCCCGCACACTACCGTTTGCCTCGCTCCAACCCAAACTCAATGAAGCAGCAGCCACATGGAGATTACGATTGGATGAAAATTATGTAATAATCAGAAATGCTTTTCAAAAAAGCAGAGACACCGACATTGAACGACGCAAACTTCGAGAAAAAGAAGCCCTGCAGCATCTTTTCTCAACTAACCTTTCGAGGTTTCTAGACACAGTCATGGGAAAGATGAAACCTACTGAAAAAGGTGCAGCCGCAACCCCAGGTAGTGATGGAAAGATACCTGAGACAAGATCAGAAAGACTAAACACAACACTAGATGAATACAAAAATAAAAAATTATTTTCTACTAACCCGAATGAGCCAGATGAACTCCCACAGTGGCTCACTGACATTCTCAAGGATAGCCCTAAAATCCCCGATACGGCCGCCGCGAGACTATTGACAGAAATCACGCACAAAGAACTTCAACAAGCATACTCGGACTGTGGTATCTCCACAGCACCAGGACCCTCAGGAATGAGATACTCGCAGTGGATCAAGGGCCCAGAGAATTTTCAAGAAGTTACTGTCTCACTTTTTAACCACATTCTTATAACTGGGAGATTTCCTAAGAGTGCAAAATCTGGAGTCATTCTTCCAATTCCTAAAAACCCCTCTGCACCATGTACAATAGATAATTCCAGACCTCTCACAATGTTGGAAACGGGTCTTAAACTATTTAACACAATAATTGCTAACCGTCTCAAAACAATACTCAACACCCACCCCATTCTCTTTCCCATTCAAGATGCCTTTCTTCCGAATAAAAACATAGATGACTCACTCCAAATTTTGAATGAAGTAATTTCGGATGCCAATAGATACGACAAAGACCTCCACGTAGTTTACCTGGACCTCAAACAAGCATTTGACAGAGCCGAATTCTGGATGAGCAATTTAGCGCTCAAAAAGTTAGGACTCCCATCACAAATAATTAACATCATCTCGGACATCACCAATGATGCCTCTAGAATGGTACTTACCGAAGAAGGCCTCACAGATGAATGGTCCCTCGAATGTGGAGTCCCTCAGGGAGAAGTTTTGAGCCCACTAAGGTTTGTAGCCATTATGGACATTCTGGCAATTTGGTTAGCAAAAAGAGCAAACGGTGCAAACCCGACAGGAACCACATATGGATATGAACTGAACTCGGAACGCCATAGACCAGACAAACCAGGAAATAATGTTATTCCTCCCTCCCAAAATCTATTAGAAAAGGATAT
>LGRX02026924.1:0-32340 GCA_001247695.2 Cymbomonas tetramitiformis | reverse complement strand
AACAAAAGGAATTATATGACACACTCACTGACTGGGCAGGAAAGGCAGGAAATAATCCAAAAAAGGCCTACATAGAGATAGGTGACAAAAACTGTACTATTACCCCAAATCAGCGGGTGTCAGGCGGAAATTACATGTCATATCAAGACCATGCACTTCATAGCGGGTTCGAGCTTCATTACTCGTACTAGCAAGTTCCAAAGGCTTGGAATCTTTTGAAACCACGCCCGTGCTGCGCGGAGACCGGTCCAATGGGGTTCCAAGCCGTTGAACCTCCGATTTCAGACTGCCGACCTCAGACCGGAAAGTTCCAAAGGCTTGGAATTGTCCAAAATGAATTCCAAACCGTTGGAACCGCCTTGGACCGACGACTTCGGTCATACGTAATCCGAGGACATAGGTCCAACGGCTTGGAATCGACCAGGACCCATTGGACTAACAAATTTTGGTCCAGCCCCTTGGAACCCCGTAGGACCGTCGGCTTGGAACCCCATAGGACTCCTAGGGAAAAACCCAAAGCTTCACCTTGTAATTCCCGGCGGTTTCCAAAGGCTTGGAATTTTACCAAATATTTTCAGGACGGTTCCGGGCGCCCGGAATGGTGCCGTCCAAGCCTTTGGAATAATCCCTATTATGTCGAGAAGAATAAGCATCTCCTAACTTATTTCAACAATGACAAATGTTCCCTCAATGAACTGATAATGGACCGTAACCCAAACACAGAAATTTTCACACATGTTATATCCAAAAACTCAAAAGCAAAGCTCACCCATATCATGGCAAACTCTACTATGGCAGAAATGACAGTTAAATCTGGATGGACGGAGGAAAACCCTTATATCATCTCCGACCACGGGATAGTATGGGCTGAATTTAAGCTCCCTCAAAACGACACTAAACCTGAGATAACTTCAGATACTACTTTGCCAACACCTAGATTTAATGGTGCCAAGGAAACCACACATGATGAGACCCAGGTTACCCAATCAGAATGACAAACAAAAACACGGATACAAAAAGGAAAATAAGCAAGAAAGATATTGTAGATCTCCTTGAAGCAAACGGATACAGCACAAATGAACTTGTGCACGCGTGCATCAATAAAAACAAAGCAAGAGACGCTATCAGCACCATCAAGGGTGACACCACTGATCTCGACCTTAAACGGGATAATACTGACGGCAGCCCCATAACAGTGAGCAAGCTCATAGCTAAAAATAAAGAGACAGACAACATAGAACAATGTCTAAAATGGCACAACAAACCCAAGGAATGGTGGATTCACCTTAATAGCCCATGGCATGCAGCTCATTTACTCTCTAGAGGAAAGGGGATGCCAGAAGGTGGTCTCAACTTAGGCCATAACGACAAAGATAACATCTGGCATATAGGTTCGCCTCACCTACTAAATAAGAAAGATGTAAATGCCTATCTCAAACGACACCTTTCATTCAGCTCACTGGAAGTTAAGAAAATCACGAAATCCAGCACAGATGATCACATGACCAGCTGGGATATTCTTCTACAACCCCATATGCCTGCTAAATTCTGGAACCTGTACGGATCTGAGATGCATTCGGAAAAAATAGACTGCACCACCCATTTATTCCAATACGCTACAGGCTGGGTGTCCTACACTGAAAGACTACATATCACACTCGAAATGGATAATGGATCGGAAGCAGCTAGAAACGGCGGCACTGGCCTCAAGGAAATGCACCCTGACGCGACATGGGATACCCTGCACAAATTGGCACATCAGGCGGCAAGTGACGCCTTTGGCACCAAGAATCTGAACAAAACTGGGAGGTCCGAAAAACCATCAGCAGTATCTAACTATATATACAAATGGCTAAACACAGTACGCCGCACCATCAAATATTTGGATACAAGAACTCATGTTAGCAACATTCCAAAGCAAGCCAAAAAGGCTGCCCGCACACTACCGTTTGCCTCGCTCCAACCCAAACTCAATGAAGCAGCAGCCACATGGAGATTACGATTGGATGAAAATTATGTAATAATCAGAAATGCTTTTCAAAAAAGCAGAGACACCGACATTGAACGACGCAAACTTCGAGAAAAAGAAGCCCTGCAGCATCTTTTCTCAACTAACCTTTCGAGGTTTCTAGACACAGTCATGGGAAAGATGAAACCTACTGAAAAAGGTGCAGCCGCTACCCCAGGTAGTGATGGAAAGATACCTGAGACAAAAACAGAAAGACTAAACACAACATTAGATGAATACAAAAATAAAAAATTATTTTCTACTAACCCGAATGAGCCAGATGAACTCCCACAGTGGCTCACTGACATTCTCAAGGATAGCCCTAAAATCCCCGATACGGCCGCCGCGAGACTATTGACAGAAATTTACGCACAAAGAACTTCAACAAGCATACTCGGACTGTGGTATCTCCACAGCACCAGGACCCTCAGGAATGAGATACTCGCAGTGGATCAAGGGCCCAGAGAATTTTCAAGAAGTTACTGTCTCACTTTTTAACCACATTCTTATAACTGGGAGATTTCCTAAGAGTGCAAAATCTGGAGTCATCCTTCCAATCCCTAAAAACCCCTCTGCACCATGTACAATAGATAATTCAAGACCTCTCACAATGTTGGAAACGGGTCTTAAACTATTTAACACAATAATTGCTAACCGTCTCAAAACAATACTCAACACCCACCCCATTCTCTTTCCCATTCAAGATGCCTTTCTTCCGAATAAAAACATAGATGACTCACTCCAAATTTTGAATGAAGTAATTTCGGATGCCAATAGATCCGACAAAGACCTCCACGTAGTTTACCTGGACCTCAAACAAGCATTTGACAGAGCCGAATTCTGGATGAGCAATTTAGCGCTCAGAAAGTTAGGACTCCCATCACAAATAATTAACATCATCTCAGACATCACCAATGATGCCTCTAGAATGGTACTTACCGAAGAAGGCCTCACAGATGGATGGTCCCTCGAATGCGGAGCTCCTCAGGGAGAAGTTTTGAGCCCACTAAGGTTTGTAGCCATTATGGACATTCTGACAATTTGGTTAGCAAAAAGAGCAAACGGTGCAAACCCGACAGGAACCACATATGGATATGAACTGAACTCGGAACGCCATAGACCAGACAAACCAGGAAATAATGTTATTCCTCCCTCCCAAAATCTATTAGAAAAGGATATATTTGCACGGTTCTTCTGTGATGACATCATTCTCGTGGGGAAAACTAAAGACGAAGTTCAAGACATGCTAGGTATAGTTAATGAATCAATGTTAAGAAATCCAAATACTCTTACAGAAAGCGCACCAAACCTCAGGGCAAAATCGTAACACGATATGACCTGTCCGATGATTTACTCATCTCAGGGGGTCATCTGGAGCCCAATTCCAATTACTCAAGTCCTTCCATTGATTCGAAATGGATACCCCCTGAGTCACCAGATTTTCTCGATTTCTCCAACAGCAAAGAGGTAAACAGATACCTCGGAGTATGGTTTGCACTAAATGGGGAATGGGACAAACAGGCGGAAATCCTTATCGACAGACTTAAATCTACTCTAATATCCATCCAACTGCAACACATGACTCTACACCAGCTAAGATATGTTATAAATGCGGTTGTAGTTCCGAGGATGGCGTACCCCCTTAAAGTTACCTCAGCAATTGCCAACTCCTCAAAGAATGTCGCAATTGAATTAGACAAAATGATAGCTTCGTTTATAATTAAATATTTGGGCTGCCCAGTTGACACTAGTCACCAAATAATCTGGACAGCAGTCTGCCAAGGCGGGTACGGTATTGATAGTGTCTTCGATATTGTAACCGCGTCGTGTATTACTGAAACTATGAACACCCTGTGTTCTGCAGATGAACACGAATATTGGCAACACAACCACACGGACCGTATCACTGATCCCCACCTCATCTCACTATACCGTAGAAACAGCAATCTATGGCTTAAAATAATAATTCAAAACATGAACAACGAAATGGGTAAAAATGCCATCTCGGGCTTCCCCTTATCACACTATGCAACCTACAGTTACACAAAAGACAAACGCTTTAACTGGTTTAGGCGTACAGGTCACATTATGGCAAAACTTGGATACGCTATCGACTCTAAAAATTACCCTGAAAATGAAGCGGGTGAAACCACATTAATCACCACCCTTCCCAGACAACTCTACATGTCGAGGAATGTTACCTCCGCAATACAAAAATATAACCTCAAGCACACAGGTTCCTTTCTGACTCCCTGCGGTGGAATGTTAAAAAACTGGCAAGAAAGTAAAGGCTTTTTCAGGCTGAACGGTAATAGACCCCCTGGATGGCTAACCGAAATCGAAAAGGAAATGCTTCAAAACCCTGTAGATTTGGATCCACAGGCCAGATATGTCAAGAAACAATATAGAGACAACATAGTACCCCCCGACACGGGTGAGTTTCATTGGAAAGGAAATGGTGACCGAAAGTCCATCTCTCTTATTCACATTACCAATATTGACTTAGAGGCCATGTCAATACAATATACAGAATACAGTAACAATGCCATAAACCCTAATGTCTTTGTCAGAATCGAAGGAACCAACAGTTTTCAATACGACTTTGAATATAGCATCACCAATGACGGTTGCATCCTAATTCCAGCAGGTTCTATTTTCGAATATAATGACCATATGGACCCGCCCTCTTCTGTCCTTGCTAAAGTCAGTGATATTAACTCACACTATGATTACATCTCAGACAGACAGTATGCGACCATTATTGCCAGAATGAAAAACAAAACTGCGGAAGAAGAAAGTGAATATAGCTGCCCTAGCGACTCGGAAGAAGAATCTACCCCCAACGCCGAAAAGAGCAAACAAATGGAAGATTATGATATGGCAAGCGATGGTTCTCTATTTGCTGGTAAGAAAACAGCATGCAGTGGTGCAGCATATGCCATAAAAAACTTTGACAACGGAATGCCACTTGTTCGGAAGATGAATATCCCCCCCTCAAGAACTTTCTCCGCACCGGGGCTTCTTATCAAGGAAGATATCCAAAACCCGAGTAGCACATCTGCTGAAATTGCGGGACTGCGATTTCTACTCACAGAACAAAAAGAGAAACTCCTCAAATCCATGACTCCAATGGTACATGCCATTGACTCCATGGCCGCAATATCTGCTGTAACAAAGGATGGCAGATCCATGAGTGCTCGGGACAAACTACGTGAAGCTAATCGCAGAGATGTGCAGGCTGTTCGCCTACTGTTAGAAGAACTTGGCTTCTACAGTGAAGGAGACCACAGTAAAATCATCCTTAAATGGATTAGGGGTCACAATAATGACAAAGTCCATGACAGAGTGGACCGTACTGCTAAAAGAGCCTCATTCAGAGGGGGCTGTTTAGACATCTCCCGCTACGACCCTGCCGAGGAACTGCCCTTCTCGTTATTATTTTTTGAGGTCCCTATTTTAGGCGATATCCGTAGTCACATCAGAAGAATTCAACGACTCTCACACTATCATAATTGGAGAACTCTACAGTCTCAAGGGAAGTACCTGAGAATGCTCAACGAGAATAACACCGCCCCCACTAAAGATATTTCCAAAATGACACCTAAAGCTTTCACCGCTTCTAGAAGCAGAGAACTCCTGGGCCTTCAAGCCTCTCCAGCACGTTTATTTAAACTGGGGAAAATCGGGACTGAAAACTGCCCCTACTGCCAACAGAATACAAAATGCACCTTCGAACACATCCAACTTGAATGCCCAGGACATAATAATAGTTTGTATAGTCTTAGAACAACCCAAGATAGCGAACTAAGGAAAATCATCGCTGAAGAAATCTCAGAAAAGCCTAAACTACTAAACCCTGGAAAAGGTACCACATACATCAAAACACAGCCATCGAAACTTTTTCCACTTGCTGACCTAAGACAGGAAATGAATGAGGAATTATACTTACACGCTCTCCCGGAAGCTAGCATGTACCGTCCATCAAGTTCAAAAAAGAATACCATTGCTGTGACCGCTAAAGCCCGAAGTGGACCATGTTACGGGAACAATTAAATATCCCGAACTCCAATATGTCCAAAAGAAAGAGTTTTGGAAACTTTTGGCTTGGCACCGCCTTTCCAACAAAGCAGTCCCATGCTCACTTGCGGAGTACTCGACTAGGGCACACGATATTCATGAAGCACTCAATGCATGTAAGTTTGAATCGGGAGATCCTAAAAACTGCTACGCGATCAGAAGAAGCCTCTTAGTTATTTTGGTGGATGACAGAAACCTTGACAAAAACGGCTGTGAACTTTTCTCTAACCCACTAAATGCCCACCCTAGAATTCACTCGAGAAGATGCATACCCACCACAAGAATGAAAAAAGCCCTCAGGCCCTTCTGCCATCATGGGAAAATCGGCTTTGATGGTCTCGCTTGGGATGCCTACGTGGACCCGATAACAGGCATTGGCAGAATCGTTTACGGAAATCCCCCCCTTTGATGGGAAGGATAAGGGCAAATCTTCGGCGGTTATGACTACCTTGGAAATGGGACATAAAGCGGCCAACACCGTCCCTGGATTTTCAGGAACATGGATTCTTCCGCTGTCTCCCAAAAACCAAAAAAGATGGTTTGATAAAAGCTTTAAACTTGTTTTCAGATTCCCGCATAACACTATTCCATTCATCCCACATGGTTATTGGACGGGTGACGACCCCTACGTTCTTCCAGGTGGCGGATGCTATAAGGATGACTTCTCGGATGTCGTTATCATAGCTATAGACAGTGCACCCAGTGATACTCAACCAGCCTTTGACTGGAGGCCTACACAGAAAAAGATTGCCAGATGGTTCCTCAATGTCCTTCCTAAGTCCAGAGTCACGGAGAAGAGGCTAGAATACACTGGAGTCAGCCCTGATATTTGGAATGAAGTTCTGAACGAAAGCGACAAAGCACTTCCTTCTTCGCTCTGCCCATGGCCCACTCAAGACCCTCCCTATCATCAGAGTGATGCTGAGCATTATTATGGTGGTCACCATGACACGACAATCACCAACGCAAATTCCAAGCCCTTCACAAGCACCGTGAAATGGCCCAAAGTACTTACACTCATGGGATACCTCCCTCCTCTTTTTGGTACTGTCCTCAACACGATAGGTGTTCCCCGTGGCAAGAGTAAACCTCTCCTTAAAAAACTTTCAAGAATCTGTAGGCAACACACCAAAAATAGGCGAGACGTGTTTCTGTTAAACACCACCACCACCTTAAACACTGACCCGCATACAGTTGACATTCCGAGCAGTGAGACCATGACAGAAACAGAAGCTGTGCAGCAATCAAACGACTTTCTTCAAACCCTCCTGCAATAATTTTCAAAAGTTTTGCAATATAAGATGGTTCCCTGTCCCCTAGGGGAGCCCTCCCCTCCCCCACCACCCCCTCTCCCCCGCCCACCTTGACCCCCTTCCTCAACGTCTCCAAATACCCCCTTAATTCTTCGACTTCCCTCCCCACCGCTCAGATTCAGCCACCCCTCCACTCACCCGGCCATGGCTGCCTGCTTCTCCATCTTCTAGAGTTTTTTGCTGTGCAAACAGGGCAATGTGATTGTCCGGCAAGGACGCATCCCTAGTACCCCCTGCCAGCCCCTCTCGACGAGAGTGGCAAGGGAATACAAGGACTGAGGAGTCTCCGGCTCCCTCGAACTGGCTCCCGGCAAGCCGAAGGCAGCTGCCACCTTTCGCATCAGCTTCGGTATCTCCGGCACCGCCTTCCCCGGGGTCAGGCACCACTCCAATAGCTCGCTTCTCAATCGGTGGGCTTTCAACCAGTTGGAGACCCCCTTGGTCTCTTCTTGCATGGATCTTTGGAGAACCGAGTCCACGTATGCCTGGATGTCGAATCCCGGCGTCACCGATGATGCCAATCCCAAGGGAGCCTGCTCCCTCATGCCACCATCCATCTTCATTTACTTGAGGTTGAGGAAACACTCACATATCGTCCTTTGTCTCGATACAAACATGCATAATAATGTGTTACAGCAGTAGCATCTTCTCGCCCCCACTCTGATAATGCACGTAATGCAATAATCATAAGGGGTCATAATCTGAGGCAATCACATCACCCTCCCTAATCAATATTTTTCAACTTCAGCTTGTCATAAGCATGCAATCTTTCATCGATCGGATCACAGAAAATCATATCTATCCTCACATCGAACAAAGCAATCATAGTCATCATAAATGCAGTAATTATTGTCCATCATCACAGCAACTATTTTGTCATAATTAGAGCAATTCCATCATCATGGTAACAACATTAATTTCAATCATATTTTCAGCAGTCCTTACAGCAAATTCAAATTCTGTAATATTCAACAAACTCATATTTTCAAATAGCAATATTTCATCTCAATTACAGCAATTATTTTTCATCATAATCACAGCAAACAATTTCTATCCTAATCACAACAATCAATGCCAAATCATTTGAAACCATGCCACAATTAGGAAATTACAACCCTCATGCAAACTTACCCTCATCATAATCATGCACCTATGTCTACCACAGATATGTGAATCTGCCCTCCCCATATGGGAGTTCATCCACAATCAGAACGGATCTACACAACGGACATCTGACCACTTTCCTATAAGTCATGGTGAATACAGCATGGATTGCTGCCGGATGGACTAGGCTGGTCAAATGATACATCTCATCTAGGGGTTCTAGGCCATCAAAGCAGGCTACATGATAATGATGATTACATGCAGTTGAAACACATGGCATTTCTCCCAGCAGGCTGGCTAAGCAAATTGCACAGTCGTCTCCCACCGTTGGGGCAGTCAGTGTTCTCGTGCGTGAGTACAACTTCCTCATCGGCCTCCCGAGCCTGTAATATCAACCAATTTGTGTCAGGAAGGCCTATAACCAGGAGCTTACATCCGACCAGATATTTTGGAAACCAATTGTCCACATAAACAACCCCCACGGGGTACACAGTTCCTCCAAGAGGAGACACCTCTCAGACTGAGGATTTCAAACAACAAAACCCCCACGGGGTAAATACTCTTCCAAGAAGAGCCTCACTCAGTGTGAGGATAACATCAGTTCTTGTTGTCCCCACGGGACACAAGCAGCATTCAAATTCAAAACTTTCAAAGCAAGTCAAAACTTTTAAATTGGCAGGCCACAAACAGCAAGCATAAAAGTTCACAAGAACCATAAATTTACCACCTAGGAGGCGCCCACAAGCACGGGTACTGCGCTCCTAGATTACTGCAAGGGCCCTAACTAATTACTCTTTGGGACTAGGACGGGGACCGGACTATTCTAAAGGAGGGGACGAATTCCTAATTAGTGAAACGGGTTGAACAGGCTGATTAAGCTTTTTCAAGCTACAGGGAAGAAGAAGGCCCTAGCAAAATTAACCGAAGTGAATTCAAATTTCTAAAGGAAAAGGAGAGGTCAAGCAGGAGCGCTCGGGCTAGCTACCTGGGCTGGTTGAAGAGGTTCTTGGACTTGGCTTGCGGGGGGATTGAGACCAGAGAAAAGTCCTTGCTCCGCATTCGGGTCCACGTGCGGGCCGAACCCCGGCGGGTACGTCGGGGTCTGTGCGGCTCCCGGCCGGACTTGCAACGGGGCCGGGGGCCGCCGGGGGGCCGTGCCTTCGGTAACAGGGACAACGGGAGGTGTTTGCTCTCCCGATTCCCGGGACACCAAGTCGGTCGGGAGCTCGGGACGTCCCCCATTGGCGGGGGGACCGGCCCCCCCGCGTTCAAATCAGCACGCGGGGTCAAAGTCACAGGTTGAGCCATATCCCCCGTCGGGGCCGTACGGGACCTCTCAAGCACCTCGCGGAAGCTCTCCAAATTCCTCACCACGCATAGTGGCTCTGGACTGGCTGTTCGCGACTGCTGGATTCAGTGACCCGTAGGTCATAACTTTCTCTGACTCCCGTTAACTGTACCAGTACTCGTACAGTACTAGGTGACAGATCCCTAGATCACAGACACCTTATATTCGTTTAACTCTTATAATCAGTTTACACTTGTATGAAAACTATTCAGTGACCACTCCGATATAATACGTTATATTATATCTCACAGGTTATGGGGTATTACCCCGCTTTTATGGCTATTACCCTTCGGGTGGCTTAAGCCACCCTAACAGCGATTTAGGGTGGCTTAAGCCACCTTAACGTTTTCAATTATTACGGGAGCTATCGGTACCGGAAGCTAGATTTTTTAGCTCAAAATGACGGCGACATTGTCTTCTTTTAGACACTATGTGCACTATTAGGCGAGCCCAAGTTCCCGGTGAGCAATTTTGGGAAGTATCCAAGAGGGTGCAACATTTAGTAAAATTTGAGCGATTTTCCCGGTTTTTGCATACCCATGCTACTTCAACCGAGATTTTGAGGGTCAAGATGACCTCGGATCAAACTTTTGGCAAGACACTGCAGAAAGAGCAGCTCGAGATCTTGACAACATGGGTCTCCAAATTTTGAAAGCGTCTTAGAGGAAGCCCCCGGTGAGCTAATTAGCTTAAGGTGGCTTAAGCCATCTTAAGGAAAATTGGGAAATACCCACCCTACTTCAACCGAGATTTTGAGGGTCAAGATGAACTCAGATCAAACTTTTGATAAGACACTGCAGAAAGAGCAGCTCAAGATCTTGACGACATAGGTCTCCAAATTTTGAAAGCACCGCCGAAGAAGCCCCCATGAGCCCTTTAAGTTAAGGTGGCTTAAGCCACCTTAAGCTGCGGGTAATAGGCATTTATCACTGCTGACTTTGCCATGATTGGCTAAGCTTTTCCGCTTGGCGGGGCGTTGGGGCCTCGCGAGGTGTTGAATTGGCCACATTAGGGCGCGCGGTTTGCGCTATGTTGCGGTGAGATTGCGAGTTGGGATTTTCGGCAACTTCTTCGGGTGTCCGCGTTGGATTTTGTTTTAGACTGGGCTTGATCACCCCTGTCAACAACTCCTTGGCCGCCGCGTATTCGACTTCGTTGATTTCGTTCGACCCCTTCTTCTCCTCACTCCGCAACTGCATTACGGTCGCCCGCCACCTTACAATTTGACACCCGCCTTTTCCCCAACCCCCCTCCTATAGGAATTTATTCTGATGACTTCATCCTCAGTTGGAACACCGGCCATGGGCGCTAGAATGCGCCTAGATTCAATTTTTGCTAGGAACGTGGGTGCTCGCTACAAGAGCACCCCGCAGTCAGCGCACGTCGCACTCGCTGCTGCTGATAAAACACGCGGCAATGCCGTTTTGCAATCGTCTTGGGACATTGACGTTGTGAAACGTGTTGCGAAGGACACCTTAGGGACGAAGGCGTCCTCATTTTCCGGAAGTGAACCTCATCGACAACTACTTTGGGATTCTTTGGTGACTGCCTTGGAGGCATCCTTTGTCAACAAGGACATCGCCAGCGAGGACATTTTTGACCTCGTGGACGTCACCAAAGAGGTTCACCCGATCTTCAACGACATTCTACTTCGTGCGTTGGTCTCTTTGACGACGCCACACTCTCCAGCTCGAAGGTGGGTTGACGCTTCCGCTCGGATCTCTCCGCGCGACGGTAAGCGTGCCCTTCTGGAGATCACCAAGCGGCTGCTGCCGCCTGGACATCGGCCGCTCCGCCATCACGAGGAGCTCTTAGGCATATCTTTTGGGTCGTCTGATGACCCTGAGCCCTTGGTTGCCCAATTTGATGAGTGCCTAAAGGCAATTGCGGCTAGCGGAGCCGGTGCGCTGGACGACGAGGCTGCCAAGCGACAGCTGCTAGCGGCGCTGGACGTCGAATTTTACAAGGAGGTGATCACCCCGCTTCGCCTTGACACTGAATTGGCGAAGGTGAGCATCGAGGAGGTGTACACTCACGTTCTAGAGGTTTGGTGGTGTGCGAACCCTAATGGCCCTCCCACCCGCCCCAAGACGGTCGCACCTGTCCCGACGCACGTGCCTCTCGGGATGGCCTACACGGGTAGCGAGCATGACATTGCGAACTTCCTTGAGGAGTTCGCTCGTGTGATTGGTGAGGCCACTCACCTTCTTGCCTCCCTACGACATGACGAGCGTGATGTTCGGGACGCACCGCCGCCACGGGATGATTTTCCCCGTAAACATGGGGGCGGTGGTGTGAAATTCCCACCGTCCAAATGGCGCGACGAGCGGAACCGTCGGGCCGACGGTAAGTTTCACGGCCGTAACCGTCACGTGGGATTTAAGCATCGCTTCGCGGCCTCCCCACTCCCTAAAGGCGGGAATTGGTCGCAATCGCATCGGACGCAGGGTGCCAGGAGCATTTCTTTCCATTCTGCGTCGTCGGCCTTCGTTCAGGAGTGCCCCCTCTGCCCTGGACACTTTCACGACACGGCGCGTTGCCCAGCGGTGTGTGGTTCGTGCGATGTTGACCTGCGGGATGCCGCCATGGACTTGGACGAGGTGGTTTCGGCCTTCCAGACGGCCTTCGACAACGAGAACGACGAAGAATTTGCTGACCTGTGCCACGAGCACGACCAGCCACTGGTGCGTACCGACCCTGAGCCCTTCACCTACCCGGTGCGGCACGACGTGGGATTACGTGCCCACTATGCGGGCTTGGGTCATGGTGCTTCGGACGCCGGCATGGAGAGTGTGCTATCAGGTGCACGGGGCGTCCTCGAGTCCCTGCGGTCTGCGGCTACGGCTGCACAGGTCGGTGGTGCTACCGCAGCTGGTAAGCAACCACCGCTGCACATCGGCACTTTGTCTGTGCCGCAGGTGGTGTGCGATGCGCCACCACCTGCCAATCACGAGATCGACACGGGGCTTTACCCTATTTCGGCATCGGACCCCGCTTCTTTCAGGTCTCCTTTCGAGGAGCCACTACATGTATCTTTTATGGACCGTGTAATGCCGACATGCCCTGACACCTCTCTTAAATTGTGCTCGATTGACTCGGTTCACGAGTCGGGTCACCCGGGAGAGCTTTCCGTGATCGACGATGACGACGACTCCGACGGTTATTCCTTTTCCGGAGACGAGATTCCCTCGGCCCCACCGGCTACACGATCACGTGTCGGTGTGGCAACATTGCCGAGGGTCTTCTCCTTTGCATCTCTAGCCCTGCCCGCACTCATGTGTCTTGCATGTATGTCAGCGGTTCAGGGTTCGGTGGTGCTCGATCGAGCCCCTGAATTCACCGCAGCAGTACATCCCACTGGGGTGACTGCCAACAGTTTGTCTGCCTTGCAGTACTGTTTTACTTTCGGCATTTCTTTTACTTCTGAGGTTTCGGCGGGTTTGGAATCTGATTTTCAATCTTCGGGATTCCTAATTTTACTCTACGAATCTTTTCCTGCCTCTGATTTCTGGTCTTGGCTTCTGGATTATGATTCTGGCTTCTGGTTCTGGACACTGGTCTCTGGACTCTGGTTCTGGATTATGACTTCTGGACTCTGGTTCTGGTTGAACTTCTTTGACACTAACAACTTCTTCAACTCTGGTGAACTCTGCAACTTTGTAGACCACTTTCAAAGTGGCTGAGTATCTGCAAAATTGAGCGGTAGGAACTTAGCTTGCAAGCAGTATCCTAGCAGCAGTTTTAGGAAGGGACCGCCCTGGCTAAAGCACAGGCCTCCCTCTAGCAGTTTCCAGCTCCTAGCTGTTTGTTGTTTCGGAACAATTTGATTTGTCTGTGCTCCGCTCTCTGCCACCTGTAACAACACTATGTACAGTCACAGGGTGGTGTGCTGGATTCAGTGACCCGTAGGTCATAACTTTCTCTGACTCCCGTTAACTGTACCAATACTCGTACAGTACTAGGTGACAGATCCCTAGATCACAGACACCTTATATTCGTTTAACTCTTATAATCAGTTTACACTTGTATGAAAACTATTCAGTGACCACTCCGATATAATACGTTATATTATATCTCACAGCGACCTCCAGACCGGGGACCTTGGCACAAATTTTCCGTAGGTGCTCGGACTTGAAGATAGAGGGGTTCAACAGTAGTTCCTTGCCAGGCAACACGAAGAAGTTCAGCCCAGTAAAGGCGTTCACCGTCAAGTCAGGGATAGTCGGCCTCTCCTCCGTCACCTGGTGGACTTCATCGCGGGACGCCTGCGGACGGAGAGGGAGGCTGCCCCCCCCGCAACATCCTCCGCCAAGGACGTTCTTTGCAGCACATTTCTTACCGGAGGAGGAGAGTCAGCGCGTCCAGGGGCAGCTTGGTCACCAAACGACAATTCTTGTAACAAGGACGGTCCGGACGGCGACTCCGGTGTTTCAGCATTCTCTCGCGACCACCGTTCCCCCGCGTCGACCACCTCGTCACCGTCTTCAGAATCATTAAGACCCAACGAGCGAAAAATTGTGGGCTCCTCCCGCGGAGGGGAGAGCCGCGGAGCCGAGGTCGCTGCATTCAACGGGCGACACGTTGGGCACGGAACTCTTGTCGAGCTGACGGGGCCGTGCGCTGCGGGAGGCGCGGGTCGCCCTCCGCAAATCAGAACTAGTAGCGATTGCTGCGAAACTCATGATTGTAAGAAGAAAACTTGCGTTAGGAAACGGAGAAGAAAGACGCGGCAATCGTCAGCAGGTAGGAAAAGTGAAGTATTTTCACCAATTTCCGACTTAAGAGCGACACTCTGCGACACTTGGACTTCGAAGCTGGAGGTGAACAGCCACTTCGTGATCCTTCATTTCCTCGATCCGGGCAGTGAGATCAGACGATCCGTCTCCTGAATGACGGTCATCACTGATGACGGAAGGAAAGTCGGCGATCAACAGTAAGTTATCTTATGTTGGGATGCAAAAAGCGAAGCACTGTCGCGCACATGATCCTACGGTCAGATGGCCTAGTGGAGATCTCTTTTTGAGATCGATCCGCCTAGTAAGTTAAAAAAAAATCTCTTCTATCATCCATCTCTATGAGACACAACACACAAAGTTTTCAAATATGGTAACGCACCTACTCCTAGCGCAAGCTTGCTTTAGTAGGGTGTGTATTGATGAGCCTGAACACAGGCGACAACAAACGATAAAGTGACACATTTTCTTCACCTTCCGAGAAGAGGTTCCGGCGAGGAAAGGCTTTTGTGAAGCACCTATGATGGCTTGTTTCGGAATGTCCCAAGTTTCCGAGGCACTTTTCCCAGCTGATCGAGTTGTCACACGCGTGCGAACGAAAGCTGCCGTCGTGGCACACAAGCCGCCTCCCTTGTCAAGGATGAAGACTTGTTTTGCGAAGGGAACGCGAGTTAAAAAAGCTAATCCCGCGCTTCTGCTTGATCACGCCAGCGTAGTGCACCTGGGAGTCTGCAGATCTGTGGAGCGAACCTCGCGCGCGCGAAAAATGCAAGATAACCCTCCCGTGGCCCTTCCCATCCTACCCGGCAGACCTGCTCAAACTTGCCGTCGATTCTCAAACCAAACACACATGAATTTTGCATAGCTAGGCGCCACTCTTAAAGCAGATTACGCGCTCAGCATGCCCCCCCCTGGTTGAAGTCCAATACGAGGACTTCCAGGTGGGACTTCTTAAGGGAGAATCCCATTAACCATACGCACGGTAATTCAAGTGGCGATCATTCAAAAGCGTCTCCTTCACACTGCGCGCATCGAGATGGGGCGCAAGTGTGGCAACGTGCGCCAGCTTTAGCATCATCGCCGCGCACTCCTGCGGTGCACTCCTTATTTCTCACCGCGAAGAGGCCCTGCAGGAGGAAGGCTGTCAGCGCTAGCCTCTCGGCCACGAAAGAGGGCTCTGCGCAAAGGACTTTCGAAGAGCTGCTGCAAAAGTATGCACACGTAGATGAGGGCATGAATGTGGACATCCGAGAAGGTAGTCAAGGACGCTGCCTCTTCTGGTCTGCTGCCGACCGCGATATCGACTCAGGTACAAAGATGCTAATTCAGCGAGAACAGAAAACACTGTACTCCCCATCTTTGCGTGAGGTACAGGTGAAATTATATGTGGCTACGTTGGTTTGGGGATTCGGAGGTGTGGAAAGCCAAGCGCGAAGCTTGCGTGAGGCTGCGCTGTGTGACTTCCTTGCAATCCGCGGAATCACTTGTCAGATAGAGCAGCGATAGACGAACCAAAAGGACGAAACAGAGATCAGGCTAGGAGAGAGATTTCTCTCCTAGCGAGATAAATTAGGCAAGGGAACTTATGCAGGCGAGAAAGCGGATTCGGGCGAGGCAGAGAGGACGGACGAAAGATATGAGTTGAGCGAAAGAGTGGTCACTGACAAATATGCTGTTCCGGTGCATTTCAAGCGGACAGTGGCACACGCGCTGGTTTCGTATCTCGTTTCAGGGGCGCTAGACTTTGGACAGCGTAGGCTGCTTGAGGCTGCACTGCGCTTGCGCTCGCCGGTTGGAATGGGTGGGTCGCTTCTTCGCCGCGATTTGCATGTGAAGGCGTCGGCTTGATACGTGAAGCTAAGAGTGACGTGGCGAGTGCCTGCGGGGAACCTGTGCTCTCCAGCTATAAGAGTGACGTGGCGAGTGCCTGGGGGGAACCTGTGCTCTCCAGCGGCGCTCACGCTCCACGTGCCCTCCAAATACCTTCTCTCCGTCTCGTTGTCACCGCCTTGGCAGTACACTCCCGCGGCATCCTCATACCCACCCCTCCAGGAGCTTCTTGAGGATGCGAAGACACCGTCCGCTGTGAAGCTCGCGGCGCTTCTCCTTTGGGCATCGTCGTCGCAACTGGTAGCTCCTAAGCCCTACTTCGCTCGGCAAGAGCCATTTGTTTCCCCAACTTTTCAGCCGCAATCGAGAATTTCAAGCAAATGGCATCCTGGGAACAAAGCGTCCTGCGGCCAGCCGCTCAGCCGCGGATACTCGCTCATCGCCGTCAGTCGGCTGACCGACGTGGATGAGTTTGGCACAGATGGTGAAAACCTCCGCTTCAGACGAAGTCAAGGAGTTCCGCGCGTTGTGGACAGCATACCGCCAATACCTCCCTCAATTGTCCGAAATGACTTCAATTGTCTGCTTCACTCCTGGCACACCAGGTGGGTACCTGTCTCGATAGTGTCTTCCACCCTAGCCGCGCCCGTCTTGTCTCGATCCTCGTTCTAGTCGTACAGCCTTGGCCCGGTGTGTGCGTGTCCTCGAAGTTGAGGTACCCCTGTGTCACACCTGCTGCTATTCTGTGCTCATTATTTGTTCCAACCTACAGATGCCCGGTGCATATTCGTTTGCCACTGTGCTACACCCTAATGACACCGGATGCATCTTTGCTTGCCACTGTGTTATACCCTGATCATGCTTGATGCAACATCTTGATTGAGATTGAGTGTACAAAGGAGACCGTCCATGCAGTAATCCGTATGCAAGCCCTCCTTGTGGATGCAGAGTGTGCCGCCCTCCAGGACGAGGTGTTGGAGAAGGAGGTGGGCAGTATTGTGGATGGCCTCCGCCTCTGGCACACCAGGTACACAGTTCTCGAGTGGTTGTTCTCGAGCGCCCTTCGAGGCTTTCCAACAGAATATGCCGAGAATATGCCGAGTGATTGTTCTCGAGCGCCCTTCGAGGCTTTCCAACAGAATATGCCGAGAATATGCCGAGTGGTTGTTCTCGAGCGCCCTTCGAGGCTTTCTAACAGAATATGCCGAGAATATGCCGAGTGGTTGTTCTCGAGCGCCCTTCGAGGCTTTCTAACAGAATATGCCGAGAATATGCCGAGTGGTTGTTCTCGAGCGCCCTTCGAGGCTTTCCAACAGAATATGCCGGACTGCCGTATCTACCTTCGCCTGTCGCCATTGCATGCGGGTGCAGTGCTGCTCCTGGTATTCCATGCACTGCCCCTTGGAGGCGCCTGCCGAAACCTCGTGCGAGGACTCCCAGGGAAACCTTAGGGGCAGATTACTACACATTACAGTGGCGTGGGCACATCACGGGATCCTGAGCTTCCAGCTGGTCGCGGGGGCCTGGTGCCCTGCGCCCCCCTGCGCGCCCCGCCGCTGCGCTGCAGGTACTTCGAAGGCACGGAGCTCGAGGTCCTCGCCCCGGATCCTCAGACCCTGCTGTGGGCGCTCGCCATTTTGCGGACGCGCTCTCTGAAATTCCCCAACCCCGACGCCTCCACAATAGTGCCTCAAGAGGTCCATCTGCGCCCCCTACAACGCAGCCCTCTGGATGCCGTCCCGCTGTGCAGAGCCCTGCAGAACATCCCACCCCGAAACCGCGCCCGGCTCACCGAACCGCGCCGAGCAGTTCCTTGCCGGATCCAACTTGAGCTTCAGAGTGCCCATGGGAGGGGCGTCCCGTGTGGCCTTTGAAGGGTGGGTTGAGGGGAGGGGGGCTCTCAGATCATGCTGCTGACACCATTTATCGACATGGCCAACCATTCGGCCGAGGGGGGAGCGCTCGTGAACTTACTGTCATCCGGCCTCTCCCTAAGCGTGAGCGGTCACAGTGCGCTCCCCGCTACCCCTTACCCCTTACGACTTACCCCTCATGCCACGGACCTCTGGCAGTTAGCGCGCGTCCCTGCCTGACACATCATGCCGCGTACCTCTGGCAGTTACTGCACTGCCCCGCCTTACCCCCGGTGCCACAGACCCCTGGTAGCTGCTTCAAGCATGGGGGCCGCAGCACACCCTTGCCTTCACCTTCTGTGATCTTCCGCTACGAGTTTCAGGTTCGCTCGGAACTCGAGATCCGCCAGAGGCGACCTTGGATGATTTGTGTCCCATGGAGGCGAGCTCCCCCTTTGATGAAAATCAGACCGAATCTCAAGGGCAGGATAATGAAGTCGCCCCTTAAACCAGAAAATCTTCCGTGATGGGATTATACACAAAGTAGTAAGGGTACATCCAAGGGTGGTGCAGGCGCAACACCAAGCTCTTCAAGCACGGACGGCCCCGATCAGGGCGCCACCGAGGCCACCTTCGTGTACGGCAACTTCTCCAACCGCGACTTCATGCGCAGCTTCGGCTTCGTGGAGGACGCGAATGTTGGGGAAGAGATGGATCTCGTGGTGAGCACGCCGGACGAGCAGCATGTCGTGGAGCATCTGTTTGACCACACGGGTATGCACATCCCTCGTCAGATTCCGCAGTGCCCCGGCGCATATAGCTGGATTTTGTGCGTGGCTGCTGGCGAAGAGAGCCGCTCTCATTTGTGGATGATCTCTTCGCCCTCTGTCAAAGGCTCCGCGGTCTCTTGGGACGCCCCCCTACACCGATAGCAAGAGGCTGTAAACGAAATCGAGCAGGAAGCTTCCACAGGGCGAAGTGGTGGATTGGCCAAAGGGTAGAATCTTTGTTTCTGGTGTGGGTGAATGAGGGGGTAAATGAGGGGTGAGTGAGGGGGTGCATGATGGGGGTGCATGCGGGTGGTTCATGAGGGGGGTGAATGCGGATGTGAATGAGGGAGCTGTGTGCAATCTACACACATATGTGACCTGTCTCGGCGAGCACGGCCTAGAGGGTTTCGAGCAGAGGAGGGCTCACACAGACGGATGCAGAGATGCGACGGGCGAGGGCACGAGGAGTGTGCAGACGCCATTGTCACCTCGAAGGGCACCACCTTCACGGTGTTGCCGCATCAGGTGACCCAGCAGTACATTTTACATCCCGAGTCGCCTTTACTCCGGCAGGTGGGCAGGAATGATGTGCTATGCCACACTGCACGCCGTGCACATGCAGCGTCTCCCTCCACCAACTGGTGTAAACAAACTTTGCATGCTACAAGTGAGGTGTGAGGAGAGGTCTGCTGTCCAGGAGGTGGTATACCGCTGCAGCAGCAGCGCAGAGGCACTAGCAGCATGGCCAGCTGAGTTTGCAGGAGTCACTGACACTGGCTTCGACCCTCAGGCACGATGAACCCGCGCCCCAGTCCGTCCCGCCCCCTGACTGCGATCTGTCTCGCGGGATGCCCCTGATTTGTGGAATCGGGATCCTGAGCCTCCAGCATCAGAAACTTCAAGAAATTCCGTCGGAGGACTTAAGGCTGTCCATCTGCAGCTTGCACAGGGAAAGAGCTTTACCTGTGGCTGCCCTTTACTCACCGAGCACGACACAACGAAGACGTGCGTCTTTTTCAGGAGAGGGGTGAGAGCTTCCCAATGGGGCGCCGGCGGGTGAATGCCCAGGTTGCAAGGGCATATGCTGTGCGCATGGCAGCAGCGGCGGCGGTGCTTGCTCGGCAATGCACGGAGCAGCTGCATCACTTTGAAACGACTCTCGCGGAGGACCGTGCGGCAAGTTGCCCTCATGGCCCGCCACCGTGCGCTGACTTGCCACAGATGCCCTTCTGCTTTCAAAACTTCCGTGTGAGTTCCAAGTCTCTGCTTATCTTGCCGTCCACTCCTGCTCATGTCCGAGTCAACGGCAAAACGCGGTAATCTCTGAATAACATCAGATAGATGAATAAAAGTTCTCGGGGTTCTGGACTAGCACAGTAAACTCTGACAGCAAAGGCTACTATCAAGTGGAATTTGTTGGGAAAGGGGGATGGGATGGCGGGTTCTGGATTGCTGGCGGGTACAGCTTTTGGAGGATTCAAGCGTGGGGATGACGGCCCTAATGGAGGCCGCAGTGCGGTACCGCATCAGCCGGAAGTGCGCAATCGAGAGTGCACAGCATCGGATTGAAGAATATAAAAGTGAGATCCCCTCTATAAGTCTATAATGGCGCTTGTGGTGGCATGCATAGTGCAACGCAAAATCTTTAGTGGCATGATGAACAGTGAGCCATTATGTCTCGTATGGCATGCTGACTAGTGTGCCATTACCTGCGATTTAGCACGATGAGCAGTGCTGCGCGCTGTCCTGTTAGGCTTAATGCATGTGGGATAGAGACTCTGGTGTAGACAGCGTACCCATTTTAAACTTTTGGGAGACGACTGTGCTGCCCATGCTGATTGACTAATGTCAGCCACAGATTTGCAGTCAGTTCTTCGTGGCGCAGCGCCTCCTGCAGAACACAGTCCATCAAGTTTATGCTGCATGCTTCTTATTGATCGCTAGGCTTCCTCACTTTTGATTGAGAATCATCGATCGGTTGTTGATGGCGTTGAGCAGGGGATGCTGAACACGCCGCACAACCTGATAATTATGACAAGTAGAAGTTGGCAGCCTTCCATCCCTCATTTATATTGGGGCATGTATTGATTGGGACTGCTTTGATTTGTCAATATGCCTGCAGAATATACTTCTTCATGCTGATTAATAGTCGTCCTCACACAACAAAAAATCCCGTCTACGTCTTCAAGCGCTACATACCTTCCATTATGCCATTGGCCGACCAAGACGACGTGATAGCGCGCAGTACTATGTCAGCATAACAATGTCAGTGTTGCTTCGAATGGTCGAGAAATACACAAAAACAGCATTTACACTTTCATTCAATAACGCTTGTGCAGTCGACTTACACTCGATATCGACGACCGATTGTGAGGATAGGCTCTAGAAATGGAAAAATCCCTTTACACAGACTATGCGAATGATAATCTGGCACCTACTTATTACAATTACGCGATGTACTATAGTGCAAGTATGTGAGAATACTCTCAGCACGTCGTAAATTACGGTGAAAACGTTTGAGACATGCGGATATAAAATTGGGTGCTGACGGGGGAAGGGCAATGAATGATTTGCCAATTTTGCAGCTAATTGGCCTTGGGCACACTTGTTGGGGTGCGTAACCATTCCAGTATCAAACAATGCCAATGCTCGCAGAATGAAATTCCAATTATCAATTTCAGAATAGATAATTCCACTCGGGTGCGCATTTTCAGATGTCGCGAGCATGTAAAAGTGACAGAGTCGGCGTGGGAGAACTCGGAAGAATCCAAGGCCGGCTCGTCGCGGAAAGATAAATCTTGGGGGGAGGGGGGGGAACGGGATACCCGGGGCACCCAAACAAATCCAAAAGCTGATAATTGCAAAAGTGTAAGACGCCTCCACCGGCGAAGAAGGGGAAAACGACGAAGCTGGTGAGGGAGATTGAGTTCCGCCGTAAACAGCCACTCGAACCGAATAGAAGAAAACGGCGGGATGAGTGCGGCGGGCGAATAAAGCACAGGCTGCGTATAGAAGTTCGTAGGCCGTTTACTGATACCAGTTATCCACTCGTGGCCATCAGTATGTCGGATACACATGGCATACTACTGCAGCCAGCCGACCAGTGTGCTCAGAAATGGACGTCGTCCTTGATTCAGTTATGACTGTGATACTGCACATTAATGTCACCATTGTCGTGCCGTCTCACTGCCATCAGGTCATCCTCCGTCATATTATCATAAAGTCGAGCTATCGTCGTCATGTCGTCATACGTTGTCACGTACATCATCCAGCATGCATGACATGCGCAGTGTCATACTGTATCCTCGTGACATACTGCTGCTAGCTCCGTCACACGTCATGCATACACCATCGTGCATGCTACTATGTATCTGAGTAGTACATGCAGACCGTCGGAGCACCCCTCGAGCGGGTATGCTTTTTCGCGGTCGTGCTGGTTGGCCACAGATAGTATCTGTCGTTCACAGGTGCATCGATCCGACGGTGGTAGCAGACAAGCACATGTGGAAGTACTTCGGCTGGCTGCAGCAACAAAGACGATGGGGGCCATCTATTGGGTACTCGCTTGCAGCTGCAGTTCTGCTGGAAACAATGTGCCACTGGGATCTGGAAAGCATGGCAAAGCGATTGTTCTTTGTTAGGAGAAATGTTTACATTAGAAAGTAGTGGGATTTTAGCGGTTTCCTCTAGAGGAAAGATTCGACGACACCTGATGACACTGTAAAGGCTGATCGAGATGTGACGCAGACAGTATCTAGGATCCATAGCTCTCAGAGCCGTATACGGTAGATCTGTTTCTTTTATGCCCAACATATATTTTCCTTTGTAAAGAAGAGTCAAGTGGACTTCCAAGAGAACATTTAAGTCACCTAGCAGCAGGAACCCCGTAGCAAAAATGGAATGATGAATTGAATGGTTTTAACTTGCAGTGTTCTTAATTAAGTCGAAATTAATCAGTAGTGGAAGTTAGGTTGTTTCCTCTGGAGGACAGAGCTGATGACACCTGATGACACTTATAAACAGATCGAGACGGCATGCCAGTCGAGATGTGGCAAGGCCAGTATTTAGGATCCGAAGATTTCGGAGCTGTAGCCCTGTTTCTTTTGTGCCCTACATGTCGATACATCGCAGTCTCCTTTCCTCAACCTCAACAAACTAATTCCCCAAGGTTTTTGTACTCTTTACATGACTGGCATTGTGTGGCACATAGAGTGGCCTTCTTGGAGCCAATCCATTCCTTTAGCTTCGATAAAAGCTCCGACCAATGGGTCATTTTCTCCCAATACCATAGTCAGCGTACGCCTCGAATAGTAATCCTCTGCAATATTCTCAACATTATCAATCACATCGGATAGCAAGTGGGCTCGTCCGGCTACTGCCCCCATTCCCTGTAAAATCAAACACCAAGTGGCTCAGGTTCGCCATGTATAATGACAGCTGGGGATCAAACCAAATGACTCAGCTGTAACATGTTGTGAGAGTCAGGGGAGGCAACGGATTGTAAGGCTAACATCAGGGCTAATGCAGATATTGTTCCGCCCTTGGAAATGGTCATCTTAGCTGGCTGGCTCCACTTACGCGGTAATCATCCTCTTGGGTACTTTCAGGAATGCCGACCGCTATATTGATGACAATCGTGGTATCATTTTTTTAGGCAAGAGCTCGGGAACCGGATGGAATAAAATATTAGGCGGTATCTGAAGAGTGGTCTCAATAATAAACTAAGCATTGCTCACATGGTCAACGGACCTGAATTTCAGTGCTCAAGTAGTCAGCAGCTGAGTAAGATGTTACATTAAACCGCCAACCAGTGACTGGTCTCATATAAAGACATGGCATATGTGCGATTTGGGACCCACCTCCAAATTAACATGGCAAAAGTGCACATGGAAGTGGTAGTACGAAGGCTGTATGTCAATGGCACACCGCCCTCTCTCCCCACAGCCCATCTCAGCCACCCTTCATGCTCACATGTGAGTCAACGATCAGAATTCCCCACAGCTATTTCTGTTGCTTCCACCGGGCGCAAATACAGCACAATGTGCCACCGATTAAGCACGCATCTCTGGAGTCTCTCTGGCCCTTTCAAGTGGGTGGCAGCTATGCATGGATGAGCTTCACTCAAATCACAACCGCAGGTCTTCTAAAAGAATACCTTCATTGCCAAGAAGCTGCCATCATATGCCTCGGTAGCGGCAACCCGTCCTCGTGCCCAACCCCAACTGCCAGATGGTGCGCTATAGAAAGATTGGGTCACATCTGCTCTTGTCAGCTGAGGGGTTTTCCAGCAGGGCCAACCTGATAGTGAATGAAGACACGCAGCTTTGAGGCAGGTACTCCATAGCGCTTGGCTATTTCTGCGCAAGACTTGTCCCTGAAATCAAAGTATCCCCATTTAAATCCCTTTGCTAATGGTTCCAGACTACTGTAGACCTGCCTATTTGTCTCACATTATATAAGGGAAGCCTCGTTTGAACAAAACTGAAAAGCCGAGAGAGAGAAGACTGAGGGAGTCACCGGATGTTTTTAAGCATGGAAATGTTTGTGGGCTAGACAAATCCCCATCCCCAAGATGTAAGCCCGCGTCATACGACAGTAACGTGAACGTGGCAGATGCCTGCCGAGCGGTGCCCGCGGCACACAGGCGTGACGGATGCCTGCCGAGCGCTGCACACGGTACACACGCGTGACGGATGCCTGCCGAGCGCTGCACACGGTACACACTGAACAGCATGAGATCGGCAAGCAAAAGCCAGCCCACCATCATCCCAATGGATGTGAGAAGCAAATCAAGAGCAGGGCGGGGCCGTGACAAGATACCACAAACACATACATATTCCCAACCCAAATGCAAAGCAGCATGTACACGGTACACACGGTACACACGCGCGACGGATGCCTGCCCAGCGCTGCCTGCGGTACAAACGCACGGCGGATGCCTGCCCAGCGCTGCCCGCGGCACACGCACGGCGGATGCCTGCCGATCGCTGCCCGCGGCACACACGCACGGCGGATGCCTGCCCAGCGCTGCCCACGGTACACACGCACGGCGGATGCCTGCCGATCGCTGCCCGCGGCACACACGCGCAACGGATGCCTGCCGAGCGCTGCACACGGAACACATGCACGGCGGATGCCATGCCGAGCGCTGCCTGCGGCATACATTTACAGGAGATGCATTCAGCACAGGCACCTACCGTGATGTCCCGCATTGACTGGACCTCACGTGAGTGGCAGATTGCAATGCAGTATAAGCTCTCCGCCTGCACACACAAAACATAGTCCTCCAACTGAGCAGTGCTGCGATGTCCGGAAACCTCCCCCGAGTCCAAACAGACAAAGCGATTATCCCTCAACGTGGAAAGTCTCGATTGGTCCGCAATTTATATTGAAACCGTAACGTGCCAATATCGATGACCCTACTGTTTGAGCACTACACGGTACATAGCGAATGAAAGGATAGGAGACCTGCTGTTGATCCCATTTGAGGTCAGGATGCAGCATGAACCCGTTTTTTGTATCGGGATCCTCGAACAATAGACTAGCCCCAAGCAAAACTCCCCAAGAAGTCAGTTCGCCTAAGTTCGCCCCACTTCACCCTGTCGGCACACTGATGCATGCCTGTGACACATGGCGAATGGCGGGTGAAAGTTGCAGTACACGGGAGGTGATATAATGGTCGTGAATCGTGTCCTTCAAGCTCGGGCAGCAGACAAAAAATAAAAACAATAATATCAGAGAGGTTTGAGGATTAAATAAGTTAGAGTCAACGTAACTTACCGGTCGACTTCCTTGGACTTGTCCAATATGTTATACACCCATTGAATTCTCTGCCAACGACGCAAAGAATACGTTGTATCGGGAGGAACTATATCACTGCTTTTCCACAAGGGCATATACCGCCTAAGGATGTTATGGTAAAAGTGACCTGCAGCAGTGTCATATTATCTAAAAGTAACCGAAAGTTGGTGGCTGAAAGTTCCCTCTCGCACAGATGTACGGCGGAACCTATCTACCCGTACCTTCTTGTCAATGGCTTGGATGAACGGACGGGTAATCGTCATATAATCCCTTGGACTCTCTTGCAACTGCAGCGAACAACATATGCCGACACATCCATGTCAGGTATCAGCCACCCAACACTTTGAGAATACTCTCGTTGAGCCCTGCAAGTATATCGCGCGTGAAAATGGCAGCCGCTCCGATGAGACTTTGGCTGCACCAATAAGACTTCCGATAGAACCGACCTCGGACCTCGAAGTCATACTTGGCGGACCTTAAGGGTTATACACGCGGTGGGTGCGGTTGCGGTTGAAGTGACCGCCGGAGACTTATTAGGGGTCGCTGGATCCTCTGCAGCACACTGAGGGAATACAAGACCGCCGGGCAAGAAAATACCATACCATAAAGTAGTTTTGAGTAGAGTGCTTGGAGATGTGCTTGGCGGTCGCAGGATATATCAGATCGACATTAATCGCAGCGTGTTGTGGGGGCAGCTGTCCTTCGTACTTGCTATATACGTCGTTCTGCGTGCAAGCAGTGGCTCAGACGCTCTCTCATCTAAGCTCAGGGTCTCCCGTTCCCGTCAGTGCACGAAACCCAAGAAAATGGGAGACGGCGAGCCCAATATTGGTACGTATGGTGGATATTGAACTTAAGTTGGCAGAAAAAAGATCGTATCAGGGTGCGACTGAGAGAGCCCGGTTGCGAAAGCATCCATCTTCCAGACTAAGGATTCCTCGAGGCTGTTATAGGTGAGTAAGAGCATCTACCGAAAATATTTCGGAGATAGAAGTCTTCAAACTGAGAATTTCACGAAGGGAATCTGCAGCAAAATGTCGCCGGGACAATAGTACAACCGCCTGTCCATCCTTTCCTTCGAACCTGGGACAAAACGCCAAGTAAGAGCACACTTACAGGGAAACCAAGTTGTTAAAGTAAAAGGGCAAGTATGTGCTTGATGCAACGTGCCAAGTGCTAATTTTGTGAGGTCGCCAGCACAAGTTGAGGAGGGCAAATATCACAGGGAGCGCCCAGCGAAGAGAGTCGACTTGCCTTCCGAGCACAGCTACCGACTTCAGGCGTTGATCCTCTCCGATCACTCGTTCGAAAACAAAGTCCTTCAAAGTTTCCATACTATTCTAAATCCCTTTCACCACTCCAAGAAACACCTACCTCGCAGAAACTTGAAATTCTCTCGTGTGGAATTATAAGATCATGCCTTCATGTTTAGCGTTTCATATTGAAATATCATATGACAATCACATCCGTCGCGTGTCGCGTGGTTGATACGATGTTTACATCACATGTTACAAATTCAGTTCGAGTTGAACAGTCGAGTCGTAGACTCGTACTAGGCCCGGTCGATCTTAAATTAAGATCTCCACTAGGCGCATCTGACGGTCGATGTGATTATTTATTTTGCCGACGTGGCGCACTCGAGAGATCCGAACCTGAACATCGAGTCTGCCATTCCATTAATGATTTGACATTTCTCGATCCTCGCGTCTGCTATGCCATGTAAAAGCGAATCTATCTGATTTCCGAACATCGCGTCGGCCATGCGATGTTTAAATCATTTTCGCCATTACATCATCTGACCGCAGGATCATGTGCGCGACAGTGCTTTGCTTTTTGCTTCCCAGCATGCCATGCCATAACGCGTGGGTGGCATCGCGATAAATGTACGCGACTGCAGTGGCACTGTCATCGTTGGCGTCTGGCGATCGTGAGATCGAACATTCGACTGCGTCGCCCGTTGGGATTCGCGCTTTGCTGCTGCTGCTGCTGCTGCTGCTGCTGCTGCTGCTGATTGACTAAGTACTAGGCCCGGTCGATCTTAAATTAAGATCTCCACTAGGCGCATCTGACGGTCGATGGGATTATTTATCTTGCCGACGTGGCGCACTCGAGAGATCCGAACATGAACATCGAGTCTGCCATTCCATTAATGATTTGACATTTCTCGAACCTCGCGTCTGCTATGCAATGTAAAAGCGAATCTATCTGATTTCCGAACATCGCATCGGCCATGCGATGTTTAAATCATTTTCGCCATTACACTATCTGACCGTAGGATCATGTGCGCGACAGTGCTTTGCTTTTTGCTTCCCAGCATGCCATGCCATAACGCGTGGGTGGCGTCGTGGTACATACACGCGACTGTTGTGGCACTGTCATCGTTGGCGTCTGGCGATCGTGAGATCGAAAATTCGACTGCGTCGCCCGTTGGGATTCGCGCTTTGCTGCTGCTGCTGCTGCTGCTGCTGCTGCTGATTGACTAAGGTACTAGGCGCTGTCGATCACAAATATGCGATCTCCACTAGGCGTCGATCTTTTTGGACAGCACGATTAATTACCATGCGATGTTAACATGGATATCGCCATTACATCATATGACCGCAGGATCATGTGCGCGACAGTGCTTTGCTTTTTGCTTCCCAGCATGCCATGCCATAACGCGTGGGTGGCGTCGTGGTACATACACGCGACTGTTGTGGCACTGTCATCGTTAGCGTCTGGCGATCGTGAGATGGAACATTCGACTGTATCGCCCGTTGGGATTCGAGCTTTGCTGCTGCTGCTGCTGTTGCTGCCGCTGATTGACTAAGCGTATTAGGCGCTGTCGATCACAAATATGCGATCTCCACTAGGCGTTGATCTTTTTGAATAGCGCGATTAATTACCATGCGATGTTAACATGGATATCGCCATTACACTATCTGACCGCAGGATCATGTGCGCGACAGTGCTTACCGGAATATCCAAGTACACTAGATATCAGAAACTCCCGTACTCGTGTGGATAAAACTCCAGATAAATAAACCCTAAGCTAGATATACCCGGAACGGTCTCGGACGGTCTCGGAGTCTAGCCTACCTGTGACACGGCGTGTGTCACAGTACGAACCTACAGATCAGTCAGCAGTCCAGTGTTGGTCCTAGGGATCTGTCATAGGGGCCTGACCGGGACTCCCAGTCAGGGCTGCCTATACAGATTTCAGCACACCACCCCAGCACTGTGGGTGGTGACTGGCTAGGAGAGTCAGAAAATGTAAGATGCTAGTGTTAGGCAGAAGCTAGGTGACAAGTCTAACTGCTAATCCAACTGTGCTATTCTGATACACAAATTGGAAACCTCTAGGTAGCACGTGAACAAAAGCATACGGGCAATTAAGGCACCGCTAAACAAGTGAAAAGAACCGTGCTAGCAAGTCAGTTTGAAGATTGTAAAGGTGTCAAAGCAAAACATAAACCAGATTGAAGAAGTCTATGAAGTCACAGGAGTTCTGCACACCACCATGTTGGTGTGCCTCCAGAGTGAGCAAGAAGTCAATCGACAGCACCAAAGTAGTCAGCGGTGGCCTCACGGAAGTCCATCCCATAGTAGGAAGTAAAGTAACCAGCTCCATAATAGTGCTGAACATCCAGAGGTCCGCTCTCATGTAAGGCCATGCCATAGTAGAATGCCATGTCAATACCCAAATCCGCTTGAGCCAAATCCTGAAATGCTAAAAAGCTCAAAGTGTCAGGAGGCTCGGGCGGCTGAAGCTGTGGCACATCGTCAGGCAATAGGAGACCCTGAGCCGTCATCACCGGATCAAGAAAATCATTCGTAGAGAAAAATGACGGAGCCTCCCAATCGAGATCACCACCAGGCGAAGGCACCTCCGCAGCCGGTGCACATGCCGACACAGCAGAAGCCGTGGACGCCGAAGCAGATACACCCGCAAAAGAAATGCACAACAGAGAGAGCACCGCAAGAGCGCCGATCGCCGGAGTGCCAAAGCCGAAAGGCGGCACACCGCATCCGATAGCACCGGACGGAGCCCGCGGCTTCACGGCGAAAGTACCGTCGGCGTAATCCTCGTAGTCGTCCGTGTCATAGCCTGTCAGGTCAGAGGGGTGGACGGCGGCGTGATTCACTGTCTGCACGAAGCCTCCGAACTCACCGTGCGTCGCCTCCGTGGTGGTCACCCGCGCCGATTGAACTGGCGCGGGCCGTACATCCCTCGCCTGCGAAACAGGCATAGCAGGGGCCGGCACGGCGGACGCCGATGCCGCCGCACCACCTGCCGGAACCTGCCCCTCCGGTGTGATCCCCGCCGCAGCGGCAGGGCCACACACCAAAGCCGATGCATGCTCCTCAACCGCACTCCCAGGAACAAAGGATGCGTGGGTGTAATGTACCTGCTCTTGGGCGGCCTGAACCTCAGAGGTGAGGGCATCAAGCCGCCGCAAGATGTCGTCGTCGTCGGTCCCGCCAGAAGGCGGAGGCGGTACGCTGAATCCGTAGGCCGCCACGTCGATCCCACCGACGCCGTCCGCGGAGAGCACCGCGGGCGGACCATACGCCAACGCCGCATGCGAGAAGGCCTCCGGTCCACTGTCCGCCGCGTCCTGGAAGACCTGCACGAGCGCCAATGCGTGCAGGCCCTCCGCGTCCTCCTGCTCAATGGGAATGCAGAAAGCCGCGGCCGTGGCCGGTGAGTGTTGGCGACCGCCAAGCGGGCAGTCGCGATACGGGTGATATACCTCTCCCTTACCGGCCTTGCGGCAGCGGTGGCACAGCGGCTTGGCCTTCATGCTGTCGCGGTCGAAGCCGACCGCGGGGGGGTTGCCTGCACCCACGCGAAACCCCCTCGGATGCTGCTTCCCCCGATGCTGCGGCTGCGGCTGCTGTCCCCCGCCCGCACGGCCACCTCGCACCAAGGCCTTCAAGGCCGCAATCTCCTCGAGCAGAACGGCGTACTCAGACGACGTGACAAGCGCAGAGGGCCCACCGCCCGTCCCCAGTGTCTGCTTCTCACGCGCCGACGCCCCCTCGTCCGACTGCGCCCATGCCTGGAAGATGGCCACGACGAGAGCCTGCAGCGAGCGGAGAGCGACTCCGCCGAGGTCACCCGCAAGCGGATAACGCACCTTCACCGCCGCGTAGAAGATCGGGTCGAGGCGGTTGTAGAGTGACAGCTTACGGGTCTCGTCGGTGGGCTGCCAGTCAGGAGCGCGGTTATCCCGCACCAGACGTTGCTCACGAGCCAAGATCGGCTGCGGGTCAACGCCCGCGGGATAACGAAGCGCCGCATGCTCCTGCTGGTGGCTCTCGCGAAGGACTGTCGGCACGCTCCCCTTGATGATGTCGATGAGGGCACGACGTCCATCTCGGTCAGCCGAAGAGTCCGTACCCCGAAGCCAGGTGTCGGCCACAGAGTTCCGCTCCACGACGAGGGCCAAGACGTCATAGAGGAGCCCATTCACCTTCTCGATAACCAGAGAGGCGGGGTCGTCGAGGTCAAAGGGGGTCAAGTCCAGCCCAGCGGACTCAAACTCGGTCCGAAGCTGCACCACCAACTCGGAGAGACGGTCGGTGTCGTCAGTGCCACGATAATGATGTTTCTTGGAACCAAGGATATCCTCGCGGATACCCTTGGCCCAAGCCCGATGCAACCTCCCCTTGTAGACCACGTCAACAGCGGCGTGCTGGTCAACAAGATGTTTCCGCAACGCGACAGCGGTGTCGGAGTTGCTGGAAACAGCAGGGGGCACCACAGGTGGAGTGCTAGCGGTCGGAGTGTCCCGAACCGCATCCAAAAGCCGTATAGAGGCGTCCAAGTCGGAGTCCTTCAATAGGCGTTTACGAGCTCGTGTAGATGTCGCCATTCTCCTGAAAGCCAGAGAAAAGATGATGCGCGGTAGCACGTGCGGGTGTCGTGGCGGAAATGGAGGGATGACGTAACGGCAAAACGTGCGGAGCGGCGAAAAGAGCGAGGGGCACTTGCAAATGTCGATGTGGTCGAAGGTGTCCGGAGTACCAGCCCAAAATACGTAAACCAGCGGGATCAGTGCAGGCAGAACAACGCAAATGAACATTGCCACAACCGAGCAATAGCAACGCGCGGTGCCCATGACTCGCAGCCGCAAAAGACGTCTACCGTAAAATCATGCCCAAATCCTAGTCGCACCCAAACGCGCAAGTGCGCACCACCTCTTCAAGCGGCTGCTTAGCCAATCATGGCTAAGAAAGCAAGTGGAATGAAAACGTGGATGGGGCCACGACCTACCGGAATATCCAAGTACACTAGATATCAGAAACTCCCGTACTCGTGTGGATAAAACTCCAGATAAATAAACCCTAAGCTAGATATACCCGGAACGGTCTCGGACGGTCTCGGAGTCTAGCCTACCTGTGACACGGCGTGTGTCACAGTACGAACCTACAGATCAGTCAGCAGTCCAGTGTTGGTCCTAGGGATCTGTCATAGGGGCCTGACCGGGACTCCCGGTCAGGGCTGCCTATACAGATTT
>LGRX02026923.1:0-26769 GCA_001247695.2 Cymbomonas tetramitiformis | reverse complement strand
ATATATATGATACATATACCGGGGTTCGAAGATACCGGAGAACGCCACGCGATCGTTCGATCCGAGGTTTCGTCCTTGGAAGATGGCCGAAGGTGGCATTCGGACGTCCGATGACAGTGATCATTCTTCGACCTTGAAACATGTCACAGATATATATCTGAATCTACAATCTCTCGGTCTGAAGCATTTTACATAACGCAAGCTCGGAACGGAACCCACGCGGGGACCTGTAGCAATTTTGGGGCACTTTGAGCTATATTTTATCATTATTGCATTGCGTTATATGCGAATGAAGCTCTGAAATCCATCTCCCTGTACGACATGTCAACGTAGGTCTTGGCAAACCGTATTTACAAGTTCAACCAGGCAGCGACGTAAGCAAAGCCCGTTTCTTGGGAATCTTTGGGGATCTTTCGTTGACGAGCAGTCGGTAGGTGCGGCCTGCGCGCTCCATCTCGAAGCCCTGCTCCCGCAGGCTTCTGCTCAGCCTGCTTCGTGCGCCAGTCTGGCAAAGGAGAAAGGACCTTTTATTGACAGCAGGCTTCCTGCATTTTACGTGCGCGTTGATATTTTCTCCCGACGCGCGAATTATTTTCATGCCGGAATCGTTTCATACGGTAATGGGTAAACGATATTTGACACGAAGTGGGAACTGATTCCGCGCGATCGAGATGTCATCAGACCTGAGACAGGTCGTCATCGTCATTTCGCCGGATCCGAGGTGCCACCGCTGCGAGGTGCACATGCGATGGTAAAGCTGCGAACGGAAGGTCAAAGGCAAAGGGGAAGGCAAAGGGTTTAAGATTTAGCGGCAGTAGGAATAGTTTTCAGAAGCATATGAAAAGTATTCTAGTGCTTCTGAAAACTATTCCTACTTCTTCCATATCCTAAACCCTTTGCCTTGCCTTTTACTGCTGCACGCGACCGGCAAGCATCTTTGAAACTTCCGAGTTTCAAAGATGCGTTTTGTATTTTGGGTGCACCCTAAAATTACAAAACAGCCGAGCGCTTCCCGTTTGTGCGGGATATTCACATTTATTCCATGGCATATTTCGTATGAAATATACACATAAGCACGAAGGCATCGGCCACGCATCTTTGAAACTAACGAGTTTCAAAGATGCGTTTTTGGTCATTTGGGTGCGCATACCCAAATAACAAATCAGCCGAGCGCTTCCCGTTGGCGTGGGGTATCCATCGCTTGAATGTTGAATATTCATTATGATATGAGTTAGCATGTGAGGTTGCGAAGGCATCGGGACAGAATCTACGAAACTGTCCTATGCCTTTGCCTTTGGGTTTGGGTTCGAACGTACCCAAACCCAAAGATGCCAAACAGCGGAGGGCTTCCCGTGCGTCCTAGCGCACGAAACTTGGCACAAATACTGCCAAGATACATATCTTTAAGTTACCTGAAGCTCAAGGCTTCAAGTTACTTGTGCGCGAAACGCGCAATTTATTTCTAAGGCAGATGTTTTGGGTTTGGGTTCGAACGTGACACCCAAACCCAAAGATGCCAAACAGCCGAGGGCTTCCCGTGCGTCCTAGAGCACGAAACTTGGCACAAATACTGACAAGGTACATATCTTTAAGTTACCTGAAGCTCAAGGCTTCAAGTTACTTGTGCGCGAAACGCGCAATTCATTTCTAAGGCAGATGTTTTGGGTTTGGGTTTGGGTTCGAACCCAAACGCAAAGATGCCAAACAGCCGAGGGCTTCCCGTGCGTCCTAGAGCACGAAGCTTGGCACAAATACTGCCAAGGGATATATCTTTAAGTTACCTGAAGCTCAAGGCTTCAAGTTACTTGTGCGCGAAACGCGCAATTTATTTCTAAGGCAGATGTTTTGGGTTCGAGTTTGGGTTCGAACCCAAACCCAAAGATGCCAAGCAGCCGAGGGTTTCCCCTGCGTGTGCATGTGTGCTAATTCATACGAAATATTTCATGGAATACATGTGAATATCCCGCACAAACGGGAAGCGCTCGGCTGTTTTGTAATTTTAGGGTGCACCCAAAATACAAAACGCATCTTTGAAACTCGGAAGTTTCAAAGATGCTTGCCGGTCGCGTGCAGAGGTAAAAGGCAAGGCAAAGGGTTTAGGATATAGAAGAAGTAGGAATAGTTTTCAGAAGCACTAGAAAACTTTTCATATGCTTCTGAAAACTATTCCTACTGCCGCTAAATCTCAAACCCTTTGCCTTCCCCTTTGCCTTTAACCTTCCGTTCGCAGTTTTACCCTGTGCACCTCGCAGCGGTGGCACCTCGGATCCGGCGAAATGACGATGACGACCGGTCTCAGGTCTGATGACATCTCGATCGCGCGGAATCAGTTCCCACTTCGTGTCACATACTAGGCGGATCGATCTCAAAAGGAGATCTCCACTAGGCCATCTGACCGTAGGATCATGTGCGCGACAATACTTCGCTTTTTGCATCCCAACATGCCATGCCACAACGCGAGGGTGGCGTCGCGATAAATGTACGCGACTGCAGTGGCACTGTCATCGTTAGCGTCTGGCGATCGTGAGATCGGTAGTTCGTCTGTGTCGCCCGTTGGGATTCGCGCTTTGCTGCTGCTGCTGATTAAGTAAGGTAAGTAAGTAAGGTAATTTGGTCCGGTTCGAAATCATAAGGAGCAGAGGTTCGTTTACCTTTCATACCGTAATCGATCGGCGTCTCCGGTTTTTCTTCGTTCTGTTATGCGATCTTTACGTTTTCTCTTTCCTGCTGCACATCATTATCCTTGTCTTTTGCGAATTTCTTGTTCAACAAGAGGCAGCTCAACTTATCTTCAATTTCCGACCTCCGTATCGGCACTTCAGTTTTACCTTTCCCTGCCTCCTCGGGTTGCGCAGGTTGCCTCCTCGGACCGCTGGCGGTGGTATTTCGTGTGCGTATATCCCAGGCGCGTACCAACCCACCAAACCTGCCTTGCAATCGTCACTACGGATAGCTTCTTCCTTCATGATACGTGGATGCTGTCTCGTCAAGCTTCGTACCTGACCTCGTATGTCACGTGGGGGAATGCAGATGGTTGCGGGCTTTCAAACTGCATACCACGGATTCAAAGAATAGTTCAACTGCAAGGTAAATGACGTGCGTCTGGCCCTGCGACTATCCTCGCGTGCCTTCTCTGTGGCCTGCTTCGACCTCGCGTCTAGCCCCGTTCGGATCCCTCTGTTGGATTGTTATCTGGGAGCGTTGTCTTATTGTGTGGCGTTTGTGCGTGTTGTTATATGCCTAAACCTCGTTCTGTGGTAACAATACTTCAGTCGCAATGTCTGTGAGCGATTGTGAGCCGCGCGCTAATATGCCGTGCAGGTGCTGACAAGCGTTCAATTGAGTGAGCGCCGTACGTGAGTGCACCCAGGTCAACTTGGATTGATGCCCCTTGGATTGCCAAGTTAACAGGTATTCCGAATCCCATTTACTTAAACAGAGGTGTGTGTCCCACTTATGTCAGCAAAGCTGATGATACTGTCCGAATCTGCAGCCTGAGCCGAGCTTGCCGGTATCCTTGCCGTCTGGGTACCCGGTCCAGAACTTGTTGATGTACAAGAAAATACGTTCTTTGGACAGCTGATATATGCACTCCAGTTCTTCTAAAAGTGTGCTGCATCCGACGGCTTTGCGATGAGTCTCGCGTTACTTGAGCATTGCATAAGGATCAATCGAATAGTTCACCAGCTTGAGATTGCGCGGTGATCAATAAAGGCGTGCATCCGCTTCATATGCTGATATATCTCCGCTTCATATGCTCCAACATTCACGCAGCATACGATTGGCTCAGCACATTGCTTATTGTTTAAGAGGGCGAGCGTGTTATAACATTTGTTATAACATTTCCATGTCAAGGTAAGGTTTGCGCGGAGTCCAAAAATGCAAAAACTTTTCAAAATCTAGATTTTGAGATACGAGCGATTTAAGTTTGCGCTTAAGTATGGTTAAGTATGGGGGGTGACCGAGCGGTATCGACCATAACTTTTCATTAACGTGGTCAATTTGATACCTGAAGTGCGCAATATGTACAGGGTGCTCTGGGTAACCTATTTATCAAATAAAAGATTTTTGAAAAGTTTTTGCATTTTTGGACTCCGCGCAAACCTTACCTTGATGTGTCGCAGGGAAGGATCTCAGAGAGCAAGTGCATTCAAGTGCCGTTGCTAAGGACGCAGCGCGCCGCTGGTGCGTTCACCCTGATGCATGCTTGGTCGGCGTTGCAGCGCAGTGTTACTGCATTCATTATGGTACACGAGTCGCGTTGCAGTAAACTGTTGTTGCATTCATGCGGGTGCATAAGTGGTTGGTGCTGCCAGGTATTGCTTTTGTATTCATCCTGATATGCATGAGTGGCCGTTACTGCAGCAAATTACTAATGCACTCATCCTAGTCCATGAGTGGTCGGTACTGTGGCAAAATACTAGTGCATTCGTCCTGGTGCTAGCATGATTTGTGTGGTCGGTGCAACCCCCCTCCCACACCTCCTCCCAACGAGACCAATCTCTCTACACGCACTTTCAGCATCACCGCCCCACGAGGCCATTCTCTCTACACGCACTTTGTGTACCGCCCCAAGAGGCCATTCTCTCTACACACACTTTACACACCGCCCCACGCTGCCATTCTCTCTACACAAACTTGCGCACCGCCCGACGAGGCAATGCTCTATCTACACACACTTTGCGCACCGCCACATGAGGGACATTCCCTCTCTATCTACACACACTTTGTGTACCGCCCCACGGAGGCCATTCTCTCTACACACGTTGCGCACGACCCACGACGCCATTCTCTCTACACAATACTTTGCGCACCGCCCTTTTCGAGGCCATTCTCTACACACACTTTGCGCACCGCCCCCCGAGGACATTCTCTCTATCTACACACTTTGCGCACCGCCCGACGAGGCCATTCTCTCTACACACACTTTGCGCACCGCCCCACGAGGTCATTCTGTCTACACGCACTTTGCACACCGCCACACATAGAAGCTTGTTTTTTCACGCGTTGTACTAACCCTCTCCTTTTTGAAAGATTCGCAGGTTTTCAGACCCTTTAATAGCGGAAAATCCGCTATTAAAAGGACTATTTCGACCTCACGAGCGTTCTCCTCGCGAAAATTCACGTGGAGTAGAGCCCATGTTTGTTTGATTTGAGTATCTCTTCGAAAACATTGGCGAACACTTGGCAACCCTATGTTTTTGGCGACACGTTTTTTCAGTTTGCGTTGCGATAGTGGCATTAGCTCAAACAGAGCGCCAAACCTGCGGTTTGGAGATCTCGGTTGAATCAGCAGGATCGTTTCTGCATGCAGCTGCGTTTGAGCCTCTTTCTGAAATAATGAGCAGGGGAGACTGAACGTGTACGCACCCAAGTACTTCACCACGCAATGGTACGGACGGCCTATGCCGTGAGGCGGTTGGATGAGGGCTGCCCGGCTTTGGATCTCATCAACAATCGCTTTCGGCAGAACCAGCTTAGGGTGCGTGTTGTTGCTCAGCTTGCCAAACCAGAGCTTGAGGCACCTCTTTACATTCCCGTAGAACACACAATGTGCGAATGGGTGGGCATATGCGTGCATCGGGTCAAAGTACGGAATGCGCTCCAAGGCACCTCGTCCGTGTCTCCCTGTGGCGTGTGCTGGTTCGGCGCCCGATTTAGTGCTCGCCACCATCGAGGCGTGCATCTGCTTAGTGATCATTGCATCGGCATCGTCCGCCCACACCTTCTTTGACCCTTTAGAGTTGGTCCATCCATGCTGCTCCACTTCCTTGAAATAGCCCCGGAAATACATCCCTCGCCCCCCCGGACCAACAGTTCCCTCAAACAGACTGTACGGATCGGCGCGGTAACTGCTAATTCCCATGAACCTGCCCATCGTTATCCGCATAACGGAGTCGGCATACACCATTACCAGGATCACGGTCAGCTGGTAAGATTTCTTGAGGAACGCATCGTGCACCACAAAAGCTGCTCCGTCAACCGTCTGACCCTTACTCAGGCTGAGCATCTCGTCTTCGAAGAGCCCCCATACCACCAACGGATTAACAATCTTCTGCCGTGGCCCTTTTGTCATCCATCCATAGGTACTTGTGAAACTTGTCACGGTGCCTCATCTGCATTCGTGCCACCCCCATTCCACCTTCCATTCCTCACAGATAGGCGATAGGATTTGGCTTCAGATTCCTGCAGAGTGCAAGTGGCGTTACCTAAAACAGAGCGCCAAACCCTTGGTTTGGAGATCTCGGTGAAAGTCCGAGATGCCACACATTTACGAGGCGCGCTTCCTCGCACTTTCCCTTCCCCTCTCTTTTCCTTCCCCTCTCCCCTTGCAAGCTTGCTACTGCCACCATAATAAGCTAATAATGCCACAAGCCACAAGCTACGCTGGATACCTGGATTAACCTGTAGCCACTCCACCATCCAGATCCACCATCTTCATACGTACCGAGTAATGAAGGTCTTCGCTTTTGACCACCCCGACACCCATGGAGTAAGACCTGCACTCCACATCCCCGCGCACGCGCTCAGCCAGTTGCATCCGCGGCGGCTGGTTGCACGACATGCTTGTGTATATATGGGGTGTGCAAGATGGTGTGGGGGGGGGTCACCCAACATCTGAGTTGAACACTTGACAGTCATCCGCCCCGGGGGAAATCACCATCACGTGGTGCTCGGCGTATTCCACATAAGGATCACCTCCAACGGGGGTTTCGATCCTAGGAGCGTCCTGTAAGAGAGCGCCCTTAACGGACGCGTGGCGGTTTATGGCTCTCGCCAGTTCCGGTGTCCAGAAGTCACACTGTAAGCGCGCGTCTCGGCGGGCACGGGCCTTGCAAAACTCTGGGCATTCCATCCATCTTCGGATGGTATCCTCGATCGGGAAATAATAGAACCACTCCTTCGGGCGCAACTTCTCCCCGTCCGCGGTTTCCGCAACCTCAAACCGTCTTTCCTTGCAGCGCTGTACAACGATACCCGCTTCGTCTTTCTCCAGCACCACACCGCACTCCTTCATTGGGTCTCATTTCCTTGGATCTGGCTCTCGGGGGAAATGTCGGCACCACCGCGGGCATACATGAACCGCATATGCCATGTGATCTTCTACTTGCATGTAAGTCCGCATCCTATATAGGGTGCTTGGCAAGCGACATCGGGTAGGCCCACCCATCAGCGTGAGCAGGACCTTCAGAAATCGGTCAAAAGCTGGCCGTGACCAACCTTGGTCTATTCGCAACTGCATGAAGTAGTAGACCGCCTCACCAACGGTTATATCATTATCCGGATTGTCAATAAACAGCGGTTCACCTGGGCGGATGTCCCATTGCAATGCCTCCGGCGGAGGCATTTCCACGACATTTTCTTCCTCAGCCGTGCGCAAGAGTTCATCCATGAGACCTGCCTCCGTGGCCGTGCGCTCGTCCCACACGTCGTAGTCTGTTGGCCACGCCTGGTCGCAACCGTGGGCATGGGAGGCCTGTGTCGCAAACGCGTGCATATGATGGTACAATCTCGGAATCGAACGAACTTAACACTCGCGACTGATCATAAGCATCATTAATATCCACTGGTGCCGGTAACTGATCGAGCAATTCTCAACACAGCATAAGATCGTAGAGCTACAAAATTTTTTAAAATTCTGATACCCTGTTATCGAACGCTGAACTCTTATATGCAAGCCCAGATTCCAACATGAAAAAGTATGAAAACAGCAGTAAAATATATCCGTCAAAATTGATATTATATCACAAATACGAATTATTGTGTGTACAAAAGCTGTGAGCAGAACTGTCTTAGCACTCTAGCACTGGCACGCGAACAGCCACCTAGTACTTGCGAAGGCAAAACAATAATGAGTCCACTAGCCTGACCTTCGGTCAGAGCCTACTTATATCTCAATGTCCTGTCACATTTCCCAAAACTGTAACGGGTTCTAGCCCTTAAATCTTCATCCGGCCAATGGAAAGTCATTATCCCATGCCAGCTCTAACAATGTTACCGTTTACCGCACTCTGACTGACACGTCAGCGGCAAAGGAGTCACTGCCATCTTCGTCTTATCATTCTCTGGTCACCTGATGGTGACTATATCTTCTCTGACGGGTCTGCATCTCACAGATGGTCATCTTCGTAGAGCCTGTCATGCTGTCACCACTGTCATGCGTGTCACCAGCTGAACAAACCCGGCGCGGTACCATGAGAAGCCGGCGTTTGTTACAGCTGTCGCAAACGCGTGCATATGATGGTACAATCTCGGAATCGAACGAACTTAACACTCGCGACTGATCATAAGCATCATTAATATCCACTGGTGCCGGTAACTGATCGAGCATCTCAACACAGCATAAGATCGTAGAGCTACAAAATTTTTTAAAATTCTGATACCCTGTCATCGAACGCTGAACTCTTACATACAAGCCCAGATTCCAACATCCCCCATCTGTAGCTGCTGCGTGCAGTAGCACAGACTCAAATGTGGGCTTGCTCAGCATACTGGGTCGTATCACCATCTGCCATGAACTTGCCCAAACTGAAAGTAAACATACCAATGCCTTCACCTTCTCCGCCTTGTAACATTCTGGCTCTGACCAGTGGGTTCTTGAACACCAAGACCCACATACACCTGCGGCCAATAGGTCCATGTTCCAGATGCCCAATCACATGCAAGCGTCCTGTCTGACTCAATCGTCTGAAGTACGCAGCCCTGCTCTCGGTCATATCTGTCAAATAGTAAGATGGAACATGGACACATGCCACCACACGACTGGCCATTACTGCCAACGGGAACGCGATATCCAGCGCTGCGAACCAAGGCGAAGTCACCACCGCGTCACAGACACCATACTTCTCCTTCCATATGCGATAATTACCCGGCTGAAGTGCATCATGCGCCTCAGGCCAACCCAACTGAGAGTTCCAGTCATTGTTCATGAATCTCAACTGCGGCCATTGCTCTACCATCACCTCACTGATGACTCCAGTGCCTGCCCACGGGTCCCACACGCCATTGACGGACTTCCAGTCCACCTCTGTCGCCAAACGCCTCACCTCAGAGGGCACTGTGATAACCAGTTCGAGCCCCCACTGCAGCGCGCTGGCTTCTTTCACCTGAGCCTTGGTCATGTGCCTCAGCTCTCCTCGTCTTTCAACTTCTTCTTCAGCCAGCGCAGGCATAAGAGGGGCATCCCTCAGATGTCTTGCCATGGCCTTCTGTTCCCGATATTTCTTGCTCAGCACCGTGCGATGCCCCTCATTCCAATGCCCTGGCATGAAGATCTGCACAGCCTCAGAGAGCTTGTCCTGTCTTCCCTTGTCAATCTGATCAGGCATGCCCAAGAACATGTCCTCCTCCTTCAACAGCATCTCTCTCGATGAAATGGCATGCCAAGGCTGGAACTTGTCTCCCTTCACCACCCGACGAGGACCCACGTCTGCTGGCAACAGGCGCATCTCCGCCGACAGCTTCTCATTCAATTGCTGCTCCTTCATGCCCAATTTGTCCTCTAGGGCACCAGAGCTCTCGTCTTTCTGGGTCTGCACCTCGGCATTGGCGGCTTGCCTCCCCGTGCCTGAGCATATGGGGCATAGCCACTCACCTTCTGGTACTCCATCCAGTGCTGGGGTCAAACACCACAAGTGATACCCCCTGTTGCACGTGTCACACAACAGCATCTCTGCCTCCCCATCGGTCTTCCTGCAAACTTCACATGCTAGGTGCTTACTGGGAACGGCTGCACTGCAGTCATACTGATCCTTCACCTGTAGGTGACATGGCGCGATGCTCTGCACGGTGCTCTTCTCTCTTAACTTGGTGGCGTCCTCAAGCACCACCACACCATCTCGCCGTATCTTGACCAGCTTCAGGATGGCGGATTTGGTCGCGACTTCCATGCCGCTGCGGGGCTTCTGCCTGATATAGACGAAATCGCCCACCTTGAACTGGTGTGGACTAGGCTCGTAGCCCCCACCCCTTCTCCTTTCGTAATGTAATGTGTCACGATGCTGTGCGACCTCCAGGCTGCAACCAGCGTGTACCATCAATCGCCTCACCACCTGTGCTCTCTGGTGGAGGTCCTTGACTCTGGCATCCTTCTCATCTTCGACCTCAACAGCAAAATCTATGCTGGGTGCCCGTTTCAAATCAGGCGGCACTACTGCCTCTTGGGCGAACAACATGGTGAACGGCGCCACCCCCGTGGACTCCTGGCGTGCTGCATTATAGCTCAGCACCAGCGGCCAAAGCTGCTCATCCCACTCATAATCGAGACCCTTCTCCAAGGCAAGCTTCTTAAAGCAGAACTTCATAGTGCGTACCACTCGCTCGGTCAGCCCATTGCCTTCTGGTGAGTCTGGCGAGGTGACTCGCCGGTCAATCAGGCAATCTCTGCACAACTGCTTGAACTCGCCTTCAAACTCCTTACCTCCATCCACCAAGCATTCTGCTGGCGCACCAAACACAGCCAGGACATGACTGCGAAATGCCGCCGCGATGGTGCTCGCCTCCTTGTCGGGAATGGGCACGCAGACTATGAACCTGGTGTAGTGCTCGGTCATGATGAGCACTCGGTTGTTGCCAGACTTGGTCTCTCTCCTCGAGGGCCATGCCAGATCCAGAGACCAGCGATACATGAACGACACGATCTCAAGGGGGGACAAACATGCCTCCTCTCTCGCATAATGAGTCTTCACACGCTGACAGGTCTCACACTGAGTGACCACCGCCTCCACGTCTTTCTTCAAATCGGCCCACCAATGGCGCTGCCACAAAAGATGCTGCGTCCGCCTTATGCCCCAATGTCCCGTTCTGGAGTGGTATTCCTTGACCAACGCGAGACGGTCAGCAGGCTTAGGTATTCTCACCTCCTTGCCCGACATAGTGACCATGTAGATCTCGTCCATGGCCTCGTCCCATCGATGTCGTGCTGCTCGCCTCCTTACTCGACGAACTTCCTCTTCGGGCAACCTCACTCTACCATCGGACTTCAACCATCTGAGGCACCATGCATCATCGTGTACATCTCGATGCTTGTCACGATCTACCTGCTGCTCGGCCACGCTGGCCATCAGGTCCTCGAATCTGGTGGTACACGCCAACCTAGGGAGCCTCATCTCTGACTCTCTGGTAGGCGGACTCCAGGCAGGCACATCCACGTGCGCTGCTGGGATCGCGCCCTCCTTCACGAAGTGGTTCTCATGCCTCTGACGATACTGCGCCATGGTGTAAAGCTGCTACTCGTTCTTCTTCTTCTTCTTCTTGGTTCCAGCCTTCTGTCGCTGGGCTCCAATTCCTTCTGCGCATTTCTGCCCTTGCGAGCACATTATCCGCAGCTTCTCCTCCCAGTCGCGATGGGTCATAGTCTTCGCCACCTGCTGGGTGTATGCGTTCGAATTCTCAACCCATTCCGCCAGCAAAGCTTCCCTCTGCTGAAGGTCCGACCTCTCGTGGTCTGACCAGTTGTTGTCTACAGCGATGGGCTGTCCTGGGGAATTCTCCGCCTCTGGGGATTCCTTGCTGTGAGGAAGCCCCTTCCTGCTTGCTTCTGCGACTGCCATCAGCAGTTCCATTGCTCTGCGATCCATGGCCAGGCCCAGAGTGCTCGCCAATTCTACGTCGCTTAGGCCGTCGGCCATGCGTAGCTCACTTGCGCTGTAGCCCATGGCTCGCGTCTTCTCTTCGAGGTTAACTTCTCGAGATTCTTCCTCGGCGTCTTCGCCGTCCTGGTTGCGCACCACGGTGCCCATCCTCGCTCTTCTGAACGCTCTTGACCCTTGCGTCGCCATGATGGTGGGTAATGCCCTCAATGGTTCTCCCACCACGTTCACCACGTAGTGAGGCGCGCGGTCTGTCCTTATCACTGGCCTGGGATGCCAGCCCTTGCATATGATTGACGATACAATTCGTCCTTCTGGTCTCACCACCTTGCTCATGACGGAGCGAAACTGGTGGCTCTGGAACAAGTTGCTCCAATACGCCCGCAACCGATGTGCGTAGGCGCCCGCTTGTGCTGCATCAAAGGACACTGGTCTACCAATGACGCTGGCAATGTACGGGAACACCTCGTCCCTGATCTTGGTTCCAGGTCTGTGCGACAACGGAGAAACATTTTCCAGGATATAGCCTGGAGGCCTCTGCCGCTGCAGCTGCTGGAGTGTGGACAGAAGCCTGACCACTTCATAAAATAATTTGCTGTGCCTGCCATCCAGGCCCGTGAGTGTTCCAGCAGGGGAGAGATCCTGACATGGGAACCCACATACCATGACCCACTGGCGTCCTTGAAGAGCTCCTGCTCGTATGAAGTCGGCGCTGGTGGTCTCGCGCAGATCTTGGGGTAAAGCCCCAAGCTCTATTGCATGGGGCGAGATGAGGTCAGGGTATCGTCTCAGCAATGCCGCACACCTGGCTCTGGCAACCGTCTGACTGCTCGGGGATATGTCCTGATACAGGTAGCGATCCACCTTCATCCCACTGCGGAGCAACATTTCCAACCCAGCACATAGGCCTCCACATGGTTCGTAGCACACCACGCCTTCCTGCCGAGCTTGCGAGAAGAATCGGCTGCTCAGCACCCTGGTGTCGACCTTCTCGGGCTTCAGGATGCGCTCACCTTCAAAGTACTCATTGCTGTACACAGCAGGGCTTCCCTCGCCATGCGTGCCTCGCGTTGGCCTAACCAGGCTCAGCGCCTTCCAAGCTGCTCTGGCTAGCCTCCCAGAGTCGGTCACCAGCTCGGGCAAGTCAGTGTCGAACATGTCCCCATGATTGCATTCTAATTCCTCGTGGTAGTGCAAATCGAACAGACGATGCACTGGTCCTGTACCCAGCTGCTCCATGGCAGCCATCCTGCAGTAGTTGGCAACCTGCACCTCTGGCGTGGCCTCTTCCCCTGGGGAAGCATCCCCAGCCAACATAAGGCACAAGTGGTCACAGAAGTCCTTCGTGTGAACTTCCCCCACGCCTGCGTGAAACGCGGTCACCTTCTCCCTCTCATGCCTTGCTCCAGTCTCATCTGTCGTGGACGGCAGTGGGTAGCGAGACGGCACGTCAGCGTTGCTGTTCTTGGCTCCTGGACGGTACTGCACCGTGAAGTCGAACTCCTGCAAGCTGATTGCCCAGCGTAGATGTTGCCCTTGGAGATCGGCCTTCTCCATCAGGGTGGTGAGCGGTGAGTGGTCGGTCACCAAGGTGAAGTGGACTCCATGCAAGTACTGCCTCAACGTGCGCACTGCCCATACCACTGCGAGCATCTCACCTTTGAAGCTGGCGTACTGTCTCTCCGTTTTACTCAGAGATCGGCTGATTGCCATACAAATGTATTCCTTCCCGTCATCGTCCTTCTGGCCCAGCACTGCGCCAATGCCATAGGTGCTCCAATCAGTGTACAATATGAGAGGTCTGTCGTAATCGATGGGCCTCAGACACCTCCCAGAACAGAGAGCATCCTTAAGTTCTTGGAGTGCTTGATCTTGCTCCTTCCCCCAGGCTGCCTTGATGTCAGTGACCTCCTTCTTGAGCAAGTCGTTGAGAGGGCGGGCCATCTCAGAGTAGTTTGCCCCCCCTGGCTCACCCACCAGGCCCTTATAGTAGTTCATCATGCCCAAGATCGAGCGGAGCCCAGTCTTGTCCTGAGGGCTTGGAAGCTCTTGTATGGCCTTGCATTTGGCTTCTTGCGCGCCAATGGAGTTGTGACCAATGCGATAGCCCAGAAAGTCCACCGTGGCTGCACCAAAGGTGCTCTTGCCTGCATGCAAACGGATGCCAGCATCCCCTAAGGTGCGAAGTACATCCTCAACGTCCTTCAAATGCTGCTCAGGCGTGGAATCCGTATAGACCACTACGTCATCGACGTACGCCACCGTGCAATGCTGCAAATGCCGTAACTCGTAGTCCATGATTCTTACGAACGCAGAAGTAGCTCCAGCTGCACCAAAAGGCATCGAGGTGTATTGGTACAGCTGATTCTTCCACCAAAACGCCGTCTTGCTCCTGTCCTCTTCTGTAGCCATGGGAATCTGGTGGAAAGCTTTGGTGGCATCCAGAGTGGTCTTGAACTTGGCTTTGGCCACCTTCTGGTAGAGCTCCTCTGGTCGGTGCGGCAGCGTGTTGTCTTTGAGGGAGTGTCGATTGACACCCCTGAGGTCCACGCAGAACCTCGTCTGAGTCCACAGGCCAGTCTCGTGGTCCTTCTTGCCAGCTACGACCACGTTGCTCGCATGCCTGCAATGCTTGGCTGCTGGCTCTATGAAGCCATACTCCAAAAGTTCCTTGCAATGAATATCGATGATTTCCTGCTCGCCCGGACTGTACTTCCTAGGTCTCTGGTAGGCGGCCTTGGATTCGTCTACGAAAGGGATGGAGAACGTGTTGTGCTTCGCTTTACCCTTGTAGCCTTTCAGATCGTGAGGGCTGTTGGCAAAGGTGGTCTTGCACCTGCGAAGAACATTCCGCATTTCCTCCCAGTGTTCCTCCTTGAAGTCAGGATGTCCTCCAAACGTGGCATTGAGCTCAGTGTCGAGCCACGCTGCCTCGTCCTTGGTCACTGTCGTGTCACCCAAAGGTTGAAGCTCGTCCAGCACGGTGTACGGCAAGATCTCATCCTGCTCCGCGACGTTGGCCACCCAGCCAGGCTCCCATTGCCTTGAGGATTGCTGAGCCTCCCAAGAAGTGCAGGGGGACGAACCCCAGGCGCTGCGTGTGGGTGATGTGACACTATAAGTAGGCGCACACTCTGTCATCTTGCCAGCGACCCACAAGATTCCGCACAAAAACAGAAAAAACCGCAAAATTCGGTTGAAATGAGTTGCAGCTGCCGGCGAGTGCGAAGCGAAGAAGCACGCCATGACTCTCCACCCCCCGTGCGCTAAGCGAGCACTCCCACCAGCAGCAGTAAAGATCACGACCGCAAGGACAAGCGCCATGTAGGCGGCTTGTGCGACGCGATGAAGGCGAAGATTGCGTCGTAGTTGCGCCCAGCCCTACAAAATAGGGATTATTCCAAAGGCTTGGACGGCACCATTCCGGGCGCCCGGAACCGTCCTGAAAATATTTGGTAAAATTCCAAGCCTTTGGAAACCGCCGGGAATTACAAGGTGAAGCTTTGGGTTTTTCCCTAGGAGTCCTATGGGGTTCCAAGCCGACGGTCCTACGGGGTTCCAAGGGGCTGGACCGAAATTTGTTAGTCCAATGGGTCCTGGTCGATTCCAAGCCGTTGGACCTATGTCCTCGGATTACGTATGACCGAAGTCGTCGGTCCAAGGCGGTTCCAACGGTTTGAATTCATTTTAGACAATTCCAAGCCTTTGGAACTTTCCAGTTTGAGGTCGGCAGTCTGAAATCGGAGGTTCAACGGCTTGGAACCCCATTGGACCGGTCTCCGCGCAGCACGGGCGTGGTTTCAAAAGATTCCAAGCCTTTGGAACTTGCTAGTACGAGTAATGAAGCTCGAACCCGGAGGCTCAACGGCTTGGAACCCCATTGGACCGGTCTCAGCGCAGCACGTGCGAGGGTTTCAAAAGATTCCAAGCCCTTGGACCTTGTTAGTACGAGGAATGAAGCTCAAACCCGGAGGCTCAACGGCTTGGAACCCCATAGGATCGGTCTCTGCGCAGCACGGGCGTGGGTTTCAAAAGATTCCAAGCCCTTGGACCTTGTTAGTACGAGGAATGAAGCTCGAGCCCGGAGGCTCCACGGCTTGGAACCCCATAGGACCGGTCTCTGCGCAGCACGAGCGTGGGTTTCAAAAGATTCCAAGCCCTTGGAACCCCATAGGCCCAGTCTCTGGGCAACACGGGAGCGTGTTCCGAAATTCCAAGCCCTTGGAACTTCCCGATCTGAGAGCGGAACGCTATGAGCAAGTGCTTGACATATAGAACGATAATTCTCTGGACCGATCATTCTTGCTACGTGCAGTTCAAGACCGTCCAAGCCTTTGGAACGATTATGGAAGTGATATCTTATGGGGTCCAGGCTTAGTCCAATGGTTTGGAACCGCTTCGGAACTTGCGTTTGATGGATTCCAAGGCGCATCCAAGCCTTCGGAACCCCTTTGGAACTCCAGGTAAGTTAGTATTATCTGTACAATGCATGTTATATATTACAGTATTACAACTGGTAGGTTCTGACTTGGCAGCACGTGGAGCTCAACGAGACCGATACACTACCGCCTCGAGCGAGGCAATAAGTTAACTAATCTTCGTCATCAGAACTACTATCGCCGATGTCGCCGACAAAATCGACGTGGCGGTCAAGCACGACGGCAAGCACGTCTGTCCGATGTCGAATATTTAATGGAACCTTGTTACCGGTATACCGTGCAAGCCGCAAAGGCTTCCATGGAATGGGCGCCACGACCACTTGATTGTTGATGTCCTTCGCTTCGATGAATGCATCTTTGGTTTCCCATGGCATATCGGTGCGCAGGTAGATGTTTTGCGGGACCGCATCGGAAAGAGCAGCTTCGAGGGGAAACCATCTACACTTCACAAGAATATATGTGTCAGTGTGCACGACAAGCTTGACGACCTTCAGAATTTCGCCATACCTGCCATCAGAAGTGAAAGAATCATGAACACCTGCTAATCGAGATCTACAAGGACGCATTAGTCCGGGCGTCCGGAACCGTGTGGCAGCATGGTTCCGGACGCCCGGAACGTATCGAACTTTTGAATATTTAAACAGATTTAATGAAACGTAGCTTGACCATGGTCCAAACGGCCGGAACCTACACTCCACTCTTATACAGACGATTGGAACATGTATAGTTGGCATGTCTCACCTGTCCTGGTCGTCTTCTTGCTGCTTCTGTACATTCCAGACTTTAAAGACAGACTTGAAATATCGATGACAAGTAGCCTTGTTCATGTCCCTTTCCAGCGATCTGTAATTAAAATTGCGAACTTTGACGTAAGCATACTCTGCCCACATTCTCGGTGGTGCCAAGGCGTAACTCATTTCCATCTCCGTAAACGGAATGACTTCCCCTGTGACGGGGCTCTTGCGCCAGGTTTCAGGTTGATGAAGTATCGGCCTCGTCAAGTTTTGACCTGGGCCACTGCCCCTGCCGCGACGAGCCGCCAAGCGACGTCGGTTTTGTCTAATGTTCCTGCATGGTCCAAATGCCCGGAGGCAGCGTTCCGGGCGCTTGGACGTTAGTTCCGGGCGAGGGGAACACCACTAAACTGCGTACGTGAATGATTAGTCAAAAAAAGCTTCGGTCAAGCAAACATGCATACCTCGTGTAATGGTCTTCAGCACGATTAAATTCTCTGACAATGTTCCCGTACCACTCCACGTTTGTAGCCAGCCAAGCTTGTATCTCCTTCTTATCATCTACGCACCGCAAAACGGAAATTTGTTAAACAATGCGTGCTTTTGACGATCTAATTCCAAACGCCCGGAACCGATCCGGAACGTGGGTTCCGGGCGCCCGGAAGGGTGTGGATGGAACGAGCCCTATTGGCTTGGGCTTTGTCTAATGAAAGGTCCAAGCAAGTTCCAACCGGTTGGACCCTACTCAATGATACGTTTCCAGACCTTTGGACCGAAATTGGACGATATGCACTTAAGTCTGGACAGTACCTGGTGTCGAGTAGACAAGTTTGCCCTTCCTCTCGTTGCCGGTCGCCAACATCAGGGACACGGTGTTCTCGCTACGTGGTTGGCTAATGGTTGGTGGCGAACCATTCGCCTGTAGCAACTGGTATAAGCCGCGTACCAGACTTACCATGCGTTTCAACTCCACCCCTTTCATCATGCTGGCGACAGGGTGCGAGCGAGTCCTGATGATCCGTCTCAGCTCGCCGAAGAAGCTCTCTGGAGCGAACATCCAAAGATCGGGAACTGGTCCTTCGTCACGCATCTGATCCGGAATATGAACGAGCCGGTGCGTTGCAATGACGAAAAGCTCAGGCGAGAGCTCAGCTTCCATGATGTCACGGACTTCCAATACCCTTGTCTTCAAGGCGTCCATGCCAGTTTTACGATGCTGAACCGCACGCCCAAAACGGAATAAATCAGTATAGCCTGAATGGATAGGTTCCGTGCTACCGGAACATTGATCCAATGTTGGTCCGGCCGCCCGGAATTGTGATTCCAATCCGAAGCATATGAACATGAGCAACAAAGATGAAGCAGGTCCGAACGTCCGGACTATGGCCTCCAAACGGTTCCAAGCGCCCGGAACGTGGGGTAAGCAGTGTTTATACTCACATCGATATCAATGGTTCTGCTCACAATCTCGCGGACCACCGTCGTATATTTCCCAACCTAGGAAGCGAATTCCGGTTGTAGCACATGGCCATCACTGTTCATCCACGCGCTGACAATCGACATGAGTCCACTTGAGATAGCAACTACGCCATGATGTGCTTTCAACTTGCGTGGCGTAGTTTGCGTTCCCGCCTTGATTTGCAGAAACTTCCTCCCAATCGGCCCCGAATCTCGGGTAAACTTGAGCCCTCTTACCCATGGGATAATCTCCTTCAAGGCCTCCTTAGAAGGGGACCACGGAGAGGGTTTCACTACAAGAGATCGATCCCACACACACGCACACAACCTATCCTGGTTCAATACGAAACCTATACAATCTTAATTCATTCATGAAGAAACGTTCCGGGCGTTCGGAACCCACCCTCCAACGTGTGACAGGGGTGTGGATTATCTACATTCGTTCAGAAAATAGCATTCCGGGCGTTTGGAACCCGTTATCCAACGTGTGACAGGGGTGTGGACCATCTACATTCATTCAGGAAATAGCATTCCGGGCGTTTGGAACCCTTACACCACCGTCTATCAGGGGTTTGGACCATCATTATATTGGACAGGTGGTGTACTAAGAAACATCTCAGCCGTTCTGCTGGGCTCCGGTTGTCATTTTCATTCCTCCTTGGTATAGGAATAAGCCACGGCCTGTGCATCTGATAGGCCCTCGCAAAGTTTCGGCACTTTGAATTCCAGTCATCACCGAGAATCGCTGACATAATCCGGCAGGAGTTGTTGGACAAGATGTGCATGACGTCGAAGAGCAAGTCGCGTGGCAAATTAAACTTCACAATCTTGGTAAAAGCACTCGATCCTTTGATCCCACTCCGTGCCATTTTGTCCTTAATGACTTCCGGATGCATACCCGCTTCGATCATCCCGTCGTGCAGGTGCTGCAACTCCCTCACTTCTTTGTCCGTTCTCATCGCTGGCTCTTCACCTGCAAACATCATAAGAAACACGATACAGTTGAAAGAGTATTGTGTAAAACCACGAGTACACAGGTCCGGCCGTGGGGTGCATGGGTTCCGGGCGTGTGGAATTACTAGCTTTGATCTCTCCATATTTTCCCTATAATGGTCCAACCGGCCGGAACCGAGGCTCCCGACGCCTGGAAGTACAGTCAGAAATATTTTGAAATCTGTCCAACCGTCCGAATACATACTAGGAAGAATGCAGCAGGGATCAGACTTACTTGGATTTTGTTGTAGCATCTGCGCGTAAATCGTCTTCTGCATGCAAGACTCTGCCTTTGTTGTCCCGACAATCCAACATTTGGAACATCCCATCCTCGCGTTTGTTCCATACACGTTCCCCGCTTCGGTCAATCCGACATAATCCTCGAGCACCTTGTACAACTTGACTCGAACGGTGAAAGGCTTGTTTTCGATAACGTCCCACACCCGGCAACCGATCTTTTCGATGTCAATAATCTCGTCCACGAACTTGTGGTAGAAGAGTTGGGCATCTTTGGGTTTGCCATCAATAATGCCCCAAAGCACAATGAACTCGCTTTTGCCTCGAAGATGTGCAGTGTAATTCACCACTTGGCAGGTTATAGGTGTCACAGATCCCAGTTTATCTTTGAATTTCTCGATGCCGTCCGCGCATAACACCACAGAGAGGTTGCGCTTGTCCTTGAAGAACTCCGGGTCCTCGAGCATGGTCCTCTGCCAGCTTCGTGAATCTACACCCGCACAAACATGTCTTAGTCCAACCGGTCGGATTAGGTATTCCACACGCTCGGACTATGCTAAGACAACAAAACAGGTTGTTGTAACATATCCATTACGACCAGACTCGTATTCCACACGGATGGAAAGCTATTCCGGGCGCCCGGAACGTGCCATCCATGCAGATTTACTCGCAATTATCTTTGTTAATCTACATCCGCAAAATTCCAAACGGCCGGAACGTCCAGTCCACACGTTTGGACTATACCAAGACAACCAAAATGGGTGTTGTGACATATCCAAACGGCCGGACGCATGTTCCATCCGGGTGGAGGCATGTATCCGGGCGCCCGGAATAGGCAATCCATGCAGTCTAATTGACAGTGTTTACTCACCTAATATTCCAGTGCTTCTGACGATCGGCTCATCCAAGTCAACTTTCTCCCATGAACGTGCCATCTGTGCCTGCACCGGATCCATGAAAAGGGCCTCCAGTATCCTTGTCCACGGCCACCAGCGGAAAACGCACTTGGCCCTTCCGGGTTCCCACTTGCCATCGACCATTGATGGCTCCTTGAACCGGCCGGGGTTGCATTTCGGACACGTCGGTGCCTCTTCGGGAAGCAGATCTTTGAAAAGAAAATTGCACTTCTGGCACACATCCATCTCGTTGTACTTCATGAGGAAATCCTTGAAAACCCGCACGCACGCTTGGTAGGTATGAGGTAGTGCTACCTCGTCATCGGTCGAGATTGATTCATCGTCGACCTCCAAGCCGCATACTCGACGTCGCAGAATTTCCAGGATTGTGTCAAAGTACGCCTGGGTCGAGTTATGGTTGGAGTGGGCCTCAAGTAGATCCAGTATGAAGCGGTTTGCAAGGGTAGTCGATTTGTCATGCACATTTTCTCCCTCCTGCAATTTAGTCACACATCATCTGATTGATTTTGGTCCAGAGGGGTTCCACACGTAAGGACGCACCGTTCCAATGACTTGGAATAGTGATATAGTGCAGTTTTCGGAAGGCATTCAATCTGTGCGTATTGAACTTACCATGATGAATTCCGGGTCCCTTGTTCGGTCGTTTTCACGTTGCTCGCGCGCATCACTTTCCTCCTCCTAGAATACGGCGGCCATCCACTCCCATCAACCCAGCAATCCTGAACTAATAAGATGCGATGTAAGAATCTGGCTTACAGTGATGGCTCTAAAGGTGTTCCAAAGGCTTGGACGATGCTTGGACTCTTCTTCGTGGGGGAATCCAAGGTTGTTCCAAAGGCTTGGACGGGGCTTGGATATTGTTAAACAATGGTTCCAACGGCTTGGACGGGATTTAGAACTCACCGAGTCGGACGATGCATACTCAATCGGGCTGAAGAAGTTTTCACCGATCTTCCGGAGCATCCGTTCGGCATGGTCATGAAGATATGTGTCATCCTCGTGTTCTTCCTCTTCGTCCGTCTCTGATGGTGGATCCGTCTCACCGTCATCATTCACACTTTCGGCACCGTCAAGAGAGTCGTTTTCTTCATGATCTCGGTCATTGGAGAGGCGTGCGACGGGCGGATGTAGGATCAAATGCCGCCTAATCTGTTTTTTGGTGTAGCGAAATCGGAGTCTGCATTGATCGCATGGGCATGGAGTGCCTTCCGCGTTCTCGTTTCGAGCTAGTCCACGCCTTTGCCTAGCCATTATTCCTGCGAATCCATTTAAGAAGTGTGAGTTGTCTGACCGGACTTGTAAGGTTTTCAGATGCATTCCGGGCGCCCGGACCCATGGTCCGGCGCGTGGGAACGTAGTTCCGGGCGGTCGGAATTAAATACCTTCAACATTCGGCAAAAGTCCGGTTTGTCACCTTTACATCAGGGTTTCTACGTTTTTAGGCACAATCCGGGCGCCCGGACAAGCCAGGGATTACGGTGTCCATCGGTTTGGAAAAGCCATCTTAAAAATCGACTAGGTCCACTTCTGGGGATTAATCCAGAGGCTTGGAAGTCCATTGGAATGGGACATTTGCTCCCACTTGAAAAATTCCATGCCTCTGGAATTCCAAAGTGAAGCATTGGAACCTCACAAAGTTTTTTAGAACGTTTTGAGGATTGCAAAAATCACCTAAGGACCAATATTCCAACGGGTTGGCTCACCCAAACCAATGGCATGGAACTTCTTTAGTAAAAATCGACTAGGTCCACTTCTGGGGGTTTATCCAAGCCCTTGGAAGTCCATTGGAATGGGACATTTGCTCCCACTTGAGAAATTACATGCCCCTGGAATTCCAAAGTGAAGCCTCTTATTTCAAAGCTTAACACTTGGCTGTTTTTTGTGTGAAAAGCCCAAAAAACAAAATTTCGGAAAATTTTCTGTTTTTTTGAAAAGTGGACATATGTTTGGCCCCGATGTTTTTGATATGCAGCGACGTGAAAAATGCAGAAAAATTGTTTTCTACCGTCAATTATGCACATCTTACGGGAAATTTCTAAAAATAGAGCTGCGACGAATTCTGTAGAAGGATTTGCTCCAAAAAAGGAACAGTCCCGTGAACGTCAGCGTTTTTTGCTATCGACCCGATCCCAGGGTGTGGAATTAACGAAGACCGTCAGATTTTTCTGGTAGTCAAAATGAAACATCCAAGGGTTCCTATAGTGCACATGCACAAGTAATCGGCTGGTAAATTAACGAAGACCGTTCGATTTTTCCAGAAATCGAAACTCAAAATGGCTAAAGGTGGTGCGGTGAACAGGAGGGATGTGCGCACATCCCAGCTGTCCACTGTAAACCTTTAGTGGGATTCGAACCCATGACCGCGAGCTCTGAAGAGCGACGGCTTACCATCTAGACTATCGATAAGTCAAGATGGAATACACGGCAGCGATTGCAATGTCATACCCGTCGACGGAGGACAGAGGTGACAGCAGTCGCAGGTCCGCTCGAAATTCAAAATTTCGAAAAAGATCGCGATATGGCTACTGCCCCGCGCTCCCGTACTGTCACAAGTACTTTAGTAAAACCATTATGGGGCCTTTTCAACAGGTTCCACGGGTCAAGTTACAGCTCAGAAAAATCATTTCGGACCCTTTTGAATTATTTTGAATGATAGTGCACGCTACAAGCAACTTTAGGTGTGAGTAAATCGCGTGTGCTTTCATGCTATAAAACACCAGAAAATTAATTAATTTCGAAAGTACTATCACAAGTACTTTGACTACGAAGGTGTTTTCGCTCGGTAGATGGCCATATATATTCGTATAGGGCGATAGGACTCTTCATTGGGATGTACTCGAACTGTGCAACATGCATTACCCCATGAGAATGCCGGTATCCTGCCATAACCATGGCAACTATCGCCGCATGTGAGAAAAACTGATTTTTTTGATGTTTTTCACTTATAAAATTTCGAGTTCCATCGTACCGCATCCCTGATTGTGATCCCATGGAGCGAAGGTCCGAGCACATTAAGGTCTCAAAAAATCAATATTGATATCTACTTTGATGTTTTGCACACCCTAGTGCTACCTCCATCACACATCGAGCTCGCCGTGCCGTTTTCTTCTCGTGGGTATGCGCAGGCTGGAGCAAAGAAATAGCCCCCAAAATCAGGGTTTCCTTGTCGAAACCCAAAACGTCATAACCTCTTCGTTACTTAGAGTTATGTGAGTTATGACATGATATTTCATGCACATACACTCCACTTGACTAGGAAACCTTCACACATATGGATATATCATGCATCCACGACTCAAAATTGATGACTTTGATCATTACCCACTACTTTTGCAGGGTCACCATACTAGAAAATCCCCCAAAAATCATTTATCATCAAAAGTCGTGAATGATGGGAAATTTTCATCCTTAAGACCCTATAAGTGCACGAAAATCATTATAAGTTCATGAAATATATCAGATACTCGACTAATTGCGGCGCAATGTAGGGTTGCCCTCTGCTGCATAAACGTATATAATCATATATATTGCACATTTTGCTATGATACTTCGATTAAAGTCCAAAAAGGGCCTCGTAGTCCACAACATCGTTACAAATCATCTCCGAGCGATACTCGGTACAAGGGTGACCATCGGGAGAATCCATGGCATGCTACTTGTGTATGCGTACTAGTACACTGTCTGCTAGGCCCTGGCATCTCTTCATAACTCGAATATGCACCTTAGACATCGACCGGGGTCCCCGAAAATGGGTCTCGTAGTCCACAACATCGTTATACATCATCACCGAGCGATACTCGGTACAAGGGTGCCCGTTGGGAGAATCCATGGTATGCTACTTGTGTATGCGTACTAGTACGCTGTCCGCTAGGCCCCGGCATCTCTTCAAAGCTCCAATATGCACCTTAGACATCGACCGGGGTCCCAAAATGGGTCTCGTAGTCCACAACATCGTTGTACATCATCACCGAGCGATACTCGGTACAAGGGTGACCATTGGGAGAATCCATGGCATGCTACTTGTGTATGCGTACTAGTACGCTGTCTGCTAGGCCCTGGTATCTCTTCATAACTCGAATATGCACCTTAGACATCGACCCGGGTCCCCGAAAATGGGCCTCGTAGTCCACAACATCGTTACAAATCATCTCCGAGCGATACTCGGTACAAGGGTGCCCGTTGGGAGAATCCATGGTATGCTACTTGTGTATGCGTACTAGTACGCTGTCCGCTAGGCCCTGGCATCTCTTCAAAGCTCCAATATGCACCTTAGACATCGACCGGGGTCCCCGAAAATGGGTCTCGTAGTCCACAACATCGTTGTACATCATCTCCGAGCGATACTCGGTACAAGGGTGACTATTGGGAAAATCCATGGTATGCTACTTGTGCATGCATGCGTACTAGTACGATGTCTGCTAGGCTCTGGCATCTCTTCATAACTCAAATATGCACCTTAGACATCGACCCGGGTCCCCCAAAATGGGTCTCGTAGTCCGCAACATCGTTATACATCATCACCGAGCGATACTCGGTACAAGGGTGCCCGTTGGGAGAATCCATGCCATGCTTCTTGTGTACCCCAACCTACCATGAGATTGATTTGTGTAAACACACTTGTAGGGTTGGGTTTAACCCGCAACTTATTACCACAAATGGCATCACGCCAACAGGCTCACACCCACAAACATCATTGGCCAACATACACCCCTTGGATATGTGTGGTCGCCCGGGCAATCTCACGCCAAGAGCTACTCCAAAAAAGTTCGTAAAGATGGCCAACTGTTTGAACACCCAGTGCGGAAACCGCAATGTAACAAAAAATGCTACCCCCTCGGCAATATGCATCCAGTGGGAAGGCGACTAGTGGTTTAGAGGCCAATGGCACAAAAGACAATCATGTTTGGGTCACAAAGTCAACATAATATGAAGGGCAGTATGACCGTAGCCTTAAAAGACACCGAAAAAAATTATGGCGTGAAAGTACTTGTCATAGTACTTTCGAGCTCGAAAGTACTATGGCAAGTACTGTGGGGCAGTAGCCAGATAACGCGATCCAGTCGCTCGGACCAATGCACCAAGCCGCCGGACCTGCCTTGGAACAGATTTGCGGCCGTTGCGGCCGTTGTGCGTTAAAAGAGAGTCAAACTATTTGCAGCACACCACCGTATTCAAGCCGTACCGCAGAAAACCCACACCGTAGAAAAATGACACGACTACTAAGGAGAAGCGATAGGAAGACCCCACCGCCAAAACAAACTGTAAAGAAAAAGCTGCTGGACAGGTCGCCGCGGCAATCTGCTTTGACCGATACGAAAGACTCCACCACCCGCGCTCTAATGGCAAGAATCGCGGAGATGGAGCAACGTCTCTCCTCTCATCCGCAGTCTTCAAATCCCCCCGCCGCAGACCCGCAGTAGTAATGCAGACAGCTGGCGAGGTTGCGGGCCCCACGCAAGACGACATCAACGACATGCGTTCGCATGGCCGGGACATTATCGAGAAGAGAATGGAGAAAGGCGACATACCGGTGGGAGCCACCTTCTCGCGATTAAAAAGCTCCTTAGTCCGCGATGTTATCGAGGAGATTCACGCGGTCACGCCGTCTGTCCCGAAACGCCAAGTGAGCATGTACCTGACCAGCCGCTTAGCGTATTTGAAAAATACCAAGGCCACAGAAGGACGCTGGAAACAGAAGTTCACCAAACAATTTCCGGACGGGTACTTCGCGCGCTACGAAGGCCCCGCAAGGGGCTTCCGATTATTTGGAAGAGCCGAGTCCTTGATCACCGCTGCTGAGACCGAGGCGATCCTCAACTTCCAGGAGGCTGGGCGTCCGAAGTCGGGGCCGCTCTATGATGCCGTAAAATCTATCAATGGATGGACAAAGGAGTCCATCCCAGACGATGGACAAGGCGAAGAAGAAGAGAAGAAAGTCAAGGTGGAGGAGCCCCCTCCGCAAAAGCAAAAGGTGTGTACTGCCGCTGGAACCGTGGTTCCAAACAACTGGAACTGTGAGTCCACGGGTTTCTTTAAGTAACTTTATTTCACGCACGAGCACGGGCCTATTCCCAGCGTTTGGAACTATTTTGGAACCCCTTTGGAACTCCTTTGGAACCGTTTTTTAAATATCGTCCAAGCCTTTGGAACCACCGTTCCACCCGTGACTGACATATTGTTGTGTCTTTCGTTTCGAATATACAGGAACCGTTGACCGAGAGCGAAGAAGATGGTAAGCTCACCAGCGGTCGCTTCGTCGAAATATTCCACGGTGCCCAGAAGGGGCACAAGTCGCGGCCGCCAGCGGACACGGATTCCTTCACGAACATTTCAAAGTTTTGCATCGCGCGCGGTTTGTTAGACGTGGTGGGGGAGGGCCCAACGGGCGTGGCAAGTCTTA